>JAQZBX010002629.1:0-70504 GCA_029593785.1 Cabassous unicinctus
GAGCCCTCGTCAGCCCAGGGTGCTCCTGGACTGGGCCGAGAGTGGCCACCTTGGTGAAAGGAGAGGAACAAAGGCTTGGCAGGGAGTCTTGAGGAAGGAGAGGCATGCTTGCACACACACAACCTTCTTTGTGGTTTTTTTTTCACCTGATCACATCTCATAAACAGTCGATTATTTGTAATTGGAAGAGGCAGTGTGGTCAGACAACCTGGGTTCACAGCTAGGTCTAAAATGTCTTGCCTGTGTGACTTTCCCAAATTACTTAACTCTACGGAGCTTGGAGTGCCAGCATCTCTGCGATGCAGTGCATCCGTGCACACAGCAAACATTCCCGGAGCACGGCTGTCAGCCGGCACCGTGCCGGCCCAGGGCAGGCCACGCCTTGGGGACTGCTGTGGAGGCCATAAGGTGCCAACCCAGGGCGTAGTGGACAGGCATGCGTTTTGGGGGTCTGCCAGCCGCGTCACCAAGCTGTGAGTGCACGAGCTGCTTTGATGGTGCTGAGTAGCTGTGTATGCATGAAGATAACGTGGGCCCTGGGGACTGAATCTGAAAGAAGAGCCCTGCAGAGAAGCTGCCAGGCCACAGGGATTTTTCTCTCCTATTTTATAAGGATCTCCTAGATTTGCCTGGCTCCTTGCTGCACCCATTTTTTGGGGTAACGAAGAAGGCTTCCTCCTTCCCCATAAATCATTGTTTGCACGGACTCACCTGCCCTGCTGAGAGCACGTGGTGAGGATTTGATGGATGAAACCAGAAACTAACCAGATGGACACATGTCTTGGCTGCCTGGAAGGAGTCCAATCCTTGGGTCAGCAGCTCTTCTCCATTTCCTACAGGCACTGCCTTCTCTGCCCTGGCACGGGCTCTGCGTCAAGAGTCCAGCCTCCAAAGCCGTGCCTTTTTCCCAGGGAGTGACCTGGTCAAAGGACGTCACTTTCCTGTGCCCCTTTCCAAAGGGGAAACCCCACCACCTGCAAAGTGGACTAGCGATCATGTGTGCAGATCACTTCACAGGGGCCGTGTTAAAAGAGGTCGACGTGCAAACCCAGCTCGCAGGTGGCTGGCGCTGGCTGGCTGGCTGGCTGGCTTTGATCACGGGAGCCACCACTTTGCCCTTGCTGTAGGTCTGACTGGTTCATGCTGTCTTTAAAACAGCTTTTTAGCTATCATAAAATCGGGGGTTCGTACAGCTGGAGGTAACTACAGGGCAATCGTTTTTCCTGTTTTTATGGCTTTGGGCTTTCATTTTGTAATACATGACTTAGGCTGGGTTTGAGGCTAGAGGGTCTCCTGTTCTCCCTTATGATGGAACTCTGTTACTCGGGAATGTCAGACCTGGGGAATGGCCTTGCTCCCCGAGATTTATAGCCGGGAAGATTGAAGTGACTCTGTCTTAATTAGCCTTTTCCAAAGCCCAGACCAGCACAGAACTGGGAACTGGCCTTTTCCACACTTGTCCTCAGACTCCCAGTTGTAAGGAATGCTTGGCCATGAGTTAGCGTGTAGAGCCCTCTAGTGGCCGTCTGCTTAAACTACAGGTTCCGGCAGAACCCAGAATCGTGAAACCAAGGCACATTTTTGATTTGGGTAACAAAAAGAACAAACAAGGTGCAGTCAGGCTTCCTTTAAAATCTAGCCCTTTACGCCACAGATCTCCTCCGATCCCACACTCTTCTCTTCCTCCTCAGCCTCACGTTATAAACAAGAGTAACAAATGACAGAAGCAAAAGTCACAGGAACTCAAAATGCCCCAGGTCTTCCTGCCAGGGTTCACAGGGGCAGAGATGAGGTCTCTGGATTGGCTTTTGTCCTGGGCCATTGTTGAAGAATCAGGGAGATGCACCCGGAAAGGGGAGGGCTCCTTTGTGGGCGAGGCTCGCGCTGCAATGGGGCGCTGGCTCGGCCCAGCTGGCAGGGGTGGCTGGTGGCCTGGCAATGGCCATGCGGGGTCTTCACCAGCCTCTGGCAGCACTGGACCCAGCGAGACGTGGCCTCAGGCCACACTGGAATCCTGCACGGCACTCTGCTGGTTCAGGAGAATATTGATGGGGACTATTTGAGCTTCCTAGCTGCTAAAACAAAGACCCCGCAATAAATTGGCTTAAACAATGGGTTCTTATCGGCTCATGGTTTTGAGGCTAGGAGAAGTCCAAAACCGAGATGTCGGCAAGGCACCTCGATTTCTTCTGGGGCTGGCTACCAGTGATCCTAGATCCTTGGCTTTCCTGTCACAAGGCAATGCATATGGCGGCCTCTCCTGGCTTCCCTCTCCATCTGACGTTCACTCTGCCTATTAAAGACTCCAGTAATCTGGATTAAAGCCCAACCTGAGTCAAGTGGGCCACACCTTCACTGAAGTGCCATCTTGAAGACATCCCATTAAAATGGGCCCATACCCACCGGAGCGAAGACTGAAACCAATGCCATGTCCAAACTGGGGTACACAATTCAACCCACCACAGGATCTGAAACCCTCAGCCTTGGCCCTCAGGCATGCTTCAGTCCACAGGGTAAATGGGATAAGACAGGGGCTAAACGTTTTTGATCACGGTAGAACATAAACTCTATAATGAGATTACATGAGAGAATTTATATGAACACATTGATGTACATTAATTTTTCTACCTGCTATTTATGATTGTATCCTTAATATGAGCCAAGCATTGTTCAAAATTCTCTAGGTATATTGCCTTCTTTGCCACAACAACTGAATGAGATGGGTATTATTATGTTTAGATGAGAAAACTGAAGCTCGGAAAGGTTAAGCAATTTGTCCCGTATGGTACCGTGATAACCGATGGACCTTAACGCTCCCTGGTACAGGGTAGAAGGGTTGATAAATACTAGATATCCATCATCAGTTATCAATCATAAGAGAAGTACAAAGGTTCTGAAGGTTAACGTGAAGAACTAGCATGCCTGTTTGTGAGGTATGAGGAGTTCTCAGTTTCCGTATCTGTAAAATAGAAAAATGAATATATCCCTCAGTAGAGCTGTGAAGAGAGAAATAAATGAGATGATGTATGGAAAAAGCTTGCTCACATTAGGTTCATGTACCTAAAACAGTGATAATATTTCAAAGTTCCCAAGGAGCACTTTTTTTCTTTGTTCCCTGTTTTCTCTGAATTTGGGAAACGTTTTCCAATCAGCGGCTGAAGAAAACATCGAATATAGTTTATTGACAGTATATTTAATTATTCTTCCTACTGATATTTAAAATATTGCTCTTTCTTCTAGTCAGTGGCATCCTAGATTCAACTAGATACCGTATTACTCTATCACTCAGTAGAGTGACCCGACGGGGCTCTGGTCAGCATTTCTGAATGGGAGTTTCACAGTCACTGGTAGAAAATCCAGCGAGGAGGCTGCAGACTTGACTGGTTCTGGAACAAAAGAAGCCTGGAAGGCCCCAGCTAGGGCAGGCCAGAGGGAGGTGGGGGAGGACACCTGCAAGGCGTTGGCGGGACAGCGTTCCTTTAAGTTCAGATGCGTATTCACGCTTGGGTGCCGTGCTATAGGAGAACATGGCAGTTCTCCAAAATAATTTTCTGGGGACCTTGTGGTAGCAGATGGTGAGCAGCAAAGCTGGCCAAAACTAGCCCCTCCCAGAGCCAGCTCCGCCCCTGGCCTCCAGATCCCTGCGTCCCCGCGGCAGGCAGCCCTCTCAGCTGCCCTGGACCAGCCTGCTGGGCAGGCGGCCTGCAGTTCCTTTACTTCCCAGAGCCCTCTCCTGCCCTCGCCCCTGCAGGCAGCTGCATGCTCCTCAGTCAGTTGCAGGGATTTGGTGAGAGGGACCGAGAGAGGTGGGGAAGGGAGGGGGAAGAGGACGATTTTTTCAAACCAGGTGGGAGAGACTGAGCCCCACCATCTGTTGTTGTGTGTCTTCAAGTGTTACCCAGTTGAAAAATGCTCAGCTTCCACTTGCTCTAGGTGGAGAGGCTGCCTCTCAGGCTGGCTTTCCTTTCCATCCCCACAGCAGACAGCGCCCCGTCGAGAGCATGCATAAGATCCCAAAGCTAGAGGCAGTGTTTTTAGGTTTTCACCTTAAGGTTCCCAGACCTGGGTCTGTGAAGGATGTAATGGGATGTCTGTCTGGTGCTTCCCACAGGTCTAATTGTGATGATACGTCAAACAGGCAGTCCGCACAGGCATCCTCGAAACCTCCAGCTCTTTCTCCTTTGGCTGCTGGGGTGCCTTTTTTTTTTTCTTCTAATTTTAATGTCATCACCCTTTTATTTTAAAACATATATTAAAGGTATGATATCTACCAAAGAGAAGTATGGCTGAACATTAGTTTTTTGGTGTTTTTTTTTTAGGTAGTTTTTTGTTTGTTTTTTTTTAAAGATACTTAGATTACATAAATGTTACACAAAAAATATAGGGATTCCCATATGCCCCACTCCCCAAACCTCCCACAACCTCCCGCATAAACATCCTTCATTATAGACATATTGTGATTCTAGCCATGGAAGAAATTACAACATTGTTGTGGGGTGCCCTTCTACTCTCACGTCAATCCAAGCCTGCCACGGCAAGTGTCTATTGTCTTGACTTCTTTGATGAGAGAGAAATTAATTCTTAATAAATGTGGTAGCATCTTTCAGGGCATGGTAGAAAATAGTGGTGGCCGCTGGTCGGCCACCGCTTCTGGGCAGAGTCCCTGGGTGATGCTTCGCCTTCGCTTGTATAAAATGCCTGCTGAGCTGGTTCTCAAATGCAAACCACACGCTGTGAACCTTCTTTAACAATAAGGGCCCTGGCATTAATCAAGCAATTCACAGTTTTTAAAATGCTTCATCATATGCCATATTTGACCTTCGTTGTGCCCTGTTAAAGGTAGAAAATTGGGGCAAATTGTTCCTATTTTACCATTGAAGAAACTAGCTTAGGGGGTCAGATGCCTAAGATCAGGAATAGCTAGGACCGTCATCATGCTTTCCAATCTTGGTCTGATGCTCGCCGAATCGTCCCTTTAAAATATTACAAAAATGAAATGAGTGGGTATGAGCTCCCCACAGAGTGTCGTAGAAGCAGAGCATTTAAAACCAACATTGAAAGCCTGGCTACCCCTCCTCCAGGCGGAAGCATTTGTTTTCAGTTGATTGCTTATGCATGTATTCTGAACAATACATTGTTTATTTTTGATCACCTTGAAATTCATACAAATGGAATCATACCGTATAAATTCTTTTAAAACTTACTTTTTGCTCGGTATTCTCTTTCCACGATTCATCCATAAGGATGAGGTCGTAGGGATTCATGCATCTTACTGCTTGGAGGTGTCTCACTGAGACCACATGAGAATATATCTATCCATTCTGCTGTAGACATGGGTCTTGCTTTATGCTTACTTGGGATTGCATAGGATACTTCATGAACATTGCCCTGTGTGTCTCCTGGCTCGTGTGGGCTCACATTTATCTAAGAAACATACCCAGGAGCCGAATTCCTGGTCAGGGAAGATGCATATGTTCAACATTACTCAACAACTCTACAATGGCTGTTAGGAGTTCTTCTATCTTCTTTAATATTCTTTATATTGCAAATATATTCCATTACCAGATTTTTTTTTTTGCTCCTCTTTTTACTTTCTTTATGGTATGTTTTGATGAACCATTGAAATTAGCTATCTTATCTTTCATGATTTTTGGTTTTGCATCTAGTTTTAAAAATTGCCACTCTCTTCTAACTTCCTAAGGATGCTTTCCTATATATTCTTCTTACACTTTATCACATTTAAAATTAGTAGGTACTAAATTAGCTTTTGTGTATGGTGTGAAGCTGGGATATGATTTATTTATTTGTTTGTTTGTTTATTTCTCTCTCTCTCCCTCCCTTCCTTCTTTCCTCCCTCCCTCCCTCCCTTCCTTCCTTCCTCTCTTTTTCTTTCCTTCTTTCATCTTCAAATGGATAACCACTTGAACCAGCCACTATTACATGCATTCCATTGGGAGTCTGCCCTTGTTACTTTGCTGTGTAACAAACTACCCCAAATCTTCGTGGATTTAAAGGACAGCAATTTTTATCTCACAATTAGGGGGTTGGCAGTCTGTGCTGGGCAGTCCTTCTGTTGAGCTTGCCTGGCTCAGCTGGTTTCTGTTGATGCCCTTATACTAATGGATTGCCTGGCATCTCCATCTAGGATGGCCTGTGGTGGCTTGAAGCTGTGTCTGCCCCAGAAAAAAACATGTTGCTAAAGTTAATCCATTCCTGTGGGTGGGAACCCATCGTAAGGAGGGCCTTTTGATGAGAATGCTTCAGTGAAGGTGTGACTCATGTCATTCAGGATGGGTCTTAGCCCTATTACTGGAGTCCTTTATAAAAAGAATGAAAACAGAGAGAGAGAAAAGCCATGGTAGCAAGAAGTTGAAAGCAACAAAACATGGAAGAGAAGGGAGAGACCATCAGATGCTGCCATGTGCCTTGTCATGTGGCAGAGGAGCCAAGGATCGTTGGCAGCTGACCTTTGGGAAGAAAGCATCACCTTGATGATGCTTTGATTTAGACATTTTTGAAGCTTTGAAACTGTAAGCTTGTAAGAAATAAAATTCTCATTGTTTAAGCCTAACCATGTCATGGTATCTGCTTTGAGACTCCTAGGAAGCTAACCCAGGTGTGGCAAGGAGCAGGCTTCTGGGAGGAGCTGGCTGGCTGTCTTCTCCTCCTAGTGGCTCTCATTCTCCAGCAGGTTAGCTCAGGTTTATTCTGTGGTGGGCTCAGGGTTGTGGGTGTCCTTAGAGAGCCAGCCCAATGTACAAGCGCTTTTCAAGCCTCTGCTTGCATTATATTTGCCCAAGGTCCATTGTCCTCATCAAGTCCCATGGCCAAGCCCAGATTCAAAATGTGGAAGAAGAGACTCGAGCTCTCAATGGGAGGAGCTGCAATGTCACACCCCAAAGGGGCTTGCAGGTAGAAAGGGCAGGACCATGGGGCCAACTCCACAGTCTGCCTCAAGAACCCTACTCTGTAGGACTGTGGTGCACCTCTTCTGCCTGGCCTGTAGAATTGTGCCTGTGCAACCCAGGTCCTAGGACGAGCACAGCGGCTACCATTGGGAGCTGGAGCGCTGTGCAAAATACCATCCTTCATAGTTGCAAGTCCTCTGTTTGTTGGATCGACTCTGTTTGCTTTCAGTTCAGTCTGAGGTGAGCCTGTAGCTGGAACATTCCTGAGCTGTTTCCAGCAGGCAGGAAAAATAGAGCAGAACCTGCTTCTCTCTGAAGACAAAGTGATCTGTGTCCTCTTCTCAGTAGCAGAAAAAGTGAGATTTTAAACCAGAGCAGGGATAGCCCAGAGCCAATTGCACTGTCCTTGTAAGCCATAGTGGAGAGATGTAGGGCTCATGAAACGTAAATGCCAACACCTACCCTCTGTGCTCCTGCAAATAATTGGGGCAGTCTCTGGAAAGTCTGGTGCATACAGAAAAGCGTGTGAAGAAAACCTTTCAACTTTGGTCAGCTTCCTCTGAGGAGATGTAATCTTTATTTGTTCACATCCCTTTAACAATTCCATGGGGACATAATATTGACCAAAATATTGCTGAAAATATGTTTAAGGATTCTGCACTGCTTCAGTTTGCTGACACAAACAGAAAGGCCATGTTCTCTTTGAATCTTTCGGGGTCAGAATTTGCTGCTCAGCCTGGCCAGGAGCAGGTCAAGAGAAAAGATGAATGGAAGGATGCCAGGCCAATGGAGAGGCGATGCTATAAATCCAAATTTCAGAAAATGTTAGGAAATGATGCACCGTACTAAATAAAATATGTCCCATGTACTGGCATAGGCTGCTGATTTTATGAAAAATAAATGAATGAATGAATAACTAAAGGCTCTATAGAGGACCGAAGGAAATAGTATGTCTGAAACAAGCCACTTTGTCTTCTGAACTCTGGGTTGATGAGATGGGTCATTCTGGGCCTACGTTATACCTGTCAATCAACCATGAACTTGAAGGAATGGGAATGTTCCCAGGACATGTATGCACGAGTAGAAAGAACACAGCCTGGATTTTACTTAAGAAAAATTAAGTCATACATGGGAAAGACTCGATTCAATAATTCATAGATAATGTTGGCATCACTGATCCCCTAGAGCTCAGGGAAACGTGGACGTTTCATTAAGAGAAGCCATAAATGGCTCATTTGCAAGCAGAGACACTTTCTGATCTTGTGCCAAGCTGATTTTGCAGCTCTTTCAAAGTAGCAATTGGTGGTCAATTTCCTTGGTCACAAATCAGTTGGTGATGGTACTGATTTAGTGCTTGAAAGATGAAGCACATCTAACTCAGGGTCACCATGCCTACTTGGGGGTGATATCTGTATTTTATAAAAATATCTGAATCACGTAGAAGTAGAGAAAGTGCCTCAAAACGTTCTCATATATGAATTATTGTGTGGTTCTACTGTTATGATCAATTTTTCAAAACATTCACATATGTCATTTAAATGTTCTCATGTAGGATGCTGGTAAATTTGATTATATTGAAAGAGATGCTCTTGTCTTAAAGATATGGAGGCTTTTTCAGAATATAATTTCCAGAGAGATAAGCTATGATTTAAGGAAATATTAGTTGTCATTTTTCTTTCTGAATTATATAGGATTCTTAAAAATCCCATAAGTTACTCTTTCCTTCATTTATTCCGTAAATATTCATGAAGCGCTAGCTGTGTGCCTAACCACAGCAGTAGAGCTGGGGGCGTACATAGGAATAAAACACGGCATCCCACAGCTTCGGGGAAGAGGCAGACAGTGATGATAATTCCATGTGATCATTGGTATAATTTACGTCCACAGAGAAGGGAGGAAATGATTCCACCCCGTGACCCGGGGAAGAATTGTAGAAGAAGTGATATTTATTTGTGCAGGGTCTTAAAGGCAGATTCACAAGTCCAGGCTGAGAAAGGAGGAGGAACGAGTCTGAGTAACACCTGGAGGTGCCAGGTGTGCGTTTCCCCTGGCGAGCAGCTCCCTGTGGCAGCCTGCGGGTGGAGGAGAGGGGGCTGCTTCGAAGTCTGGAACATTCCATCTATTCTTCCTGCCCTCTCCCCTCGGAATCTATGGTAAGCCAGGTGTTAGAGGGTCTCTTAAGCCAGGATAAGGTGTTTGTACGCATTCAGAAAATTCTCGAACACCGAGAAACGTTTTAGAACAGACGTGCCCACGATGAGACTCTTGTTGGAAAAACGGCCCTTTCAGGAGCAGAAGGGAGAGGCAGGAGGAAAGGAGACCAGTTAGAAGAGCAAGGTCACAGTGGTGGGAAATGGAGAATGAAGCCCTACAAGGGGGTGGCACAACTGGAGCCAGGAAAAGCAGCTGCCTCGGTCCTCCAAAATTAAGTGCATCAGGGTATTTCTAAGCTTTAATTATCTTGGGCTTTTAGACTGATCCTTTTGAAAAACTTTAAATCCTTCTTTTGATATCTTTTGTTAAAGGAATTAATAGAAAGTGTTCCTAAAAAGGATATGTCGCTCACCAGAATGGTTAAAATTGCAAAGCCTGCCAATTCCATCGAGTGACGGTCAGGGCGCAAAGCCCCTGGAACTCTCACGGCTGGCTGGGCCAAACGGAAATGTGACCTGCCCCGAGACCCAGGGATTCTGCTCCTGGATCGACACCCACGAGACAAGGTCCTATGACTTTTACAAAATACTCTTTCAAAGACGCACATACCCCTTTTATTCTTCACAGCCCCAGCCTGGAAACAGCCCCGATGCCATAAGGAGGAGAATGGATAAAACTACTGTATATTCTTACAACACAGAATCGCTCAGGTGTAAAACGAAAAACGAACTCCTCATTGCACACAAGACACAGTGGAATCTCCAAGATATTATGCTGAGTGAAAGAAGCCTTAAGCACAAGACTACCTACTATATCATTCCCTTTATTTGAAATTCAAGAGCAAGAAAACTAACTTATGGTGACAGAAGACAGAAAAGTGAAATTGACTGGGAAGGGGCACAGGGAAACTTTCTGGGGTGCTACAAACTTTCTCTATCATGATTGGGCTGGAATATGCTATGTAGATATTCATCAATTGCAAGATATTTATCTTATTTTATTGTTACTCTTTTACTGTAGTAAAATATATACAACTCAAAATTTCCCACGTTAACCTCTTTCAAGTGTACAGATCAGTAGTATTAATTCATTCACAATATTTTAAAAGATGAATCAATGATAGTGGTGACTGGGTGACAGAGGCAGGACACGCCTTAGGGTTTGGGCTTTCACACCTGCACAGGTAATCTGGAGCTACTGGCCCCATGGGCAGCAGGAAGCCAAAACTAAGAAGCAAACATTGGGAAGCCATGCTGTGCTCATGAGGAGGTAAGAGGCAGCCCCCATCGCTGATCTGGGCTGCTGGAAACAAACCACACGTGAGGAGCCCTGGGAGAATGGCTGCCCAGGCTTCTCTCCTTGTTCCCTCCAGTGTCCTGCAGGGGATCCCCAGGGCAAATTCTGCAGGAAGCCTGAGGACACTTCTTGATGGAGCCACAATCAACGTTATCCAGAGGCACAGAGCAAGGAAGTGGAATCCCAGGGGCAAAGGAAGATATTCAGCTGAGAACTCTAAGCCAAAGGCAAACAGGATGTGGGGGAAAAAAAGATGGCATGTCTAAATAAGTTTTATTCTCAAGGTAGTCATAGAAGGGAAGCAGGTTTTGTATGGGCTCAGAATCACTCGGAGAGAAAATAATTGGTAACAAGTATTTGGGATATGGCAAGAGTGTTCAAAGAGTGTTTAAGAGTATCATCAGTTCCTTGTCTTTTTGAGGGGAAGAGACTAGAAATACTGATTAACTTTAGACTTTGTTAGGGAATTGAAGGGCCATTAGTAAAAGAACTTGACCACGGTTGGTGATCATAGTCTGATGATATTATCTCATAATCTGCAACAAATGTTCCACCACAATGTGGTGTGTTGGTGAAGGGGTGTTGTGCAGGAATTCTACACATGTGCATGATTGATTTGTAAGTTAACAACTTCTATAATAAAAAATATATTAAAAATAATAATAGGGTAGGTTTTGGGGAAAATACACCAAATGTAAGATATGGACTATAGTCATTAGCAATATTTTGATGATGCTCTTTTATAATTTGTAACAGATGTTTCACAACAGTGCAGGGTGTTGGTGGTGGGGTGATGTATGGGAGCCCTGTATGATGTTATGCATGTTTGTTTTGTAAGTTCACTGCTTTTACTATACACTTATTGTTTATGTATGTTCATGTATGAATGATATTCTTCAATAAAATTTAAAGAAAAAGAATATGCCTAGACTATATAATGACTCTAATCTAAATAAAAACAAAGGGAATACAAAGAAATCTGATCACAGATAGAATGACGAGGTAGGGTGGGGAGAGAAAGAAGCAAAGAGGGACAAGCCAAACACAGAACACAAAACAAGGCCACAAAAATCAACCCAGATATAATACCATTTTGCCACAATAAATTTTAAATTTTTCCTTACCAATTAAAAAGCAAAGGCCCATTTACAATAACCACTAAAAGAATCAAATACCTAGGAATAAATTTAACTAAAGATGTAAATGACTTATATGAAGAAAACTACACAATGCTGTCAGAGAAGACGTAAATAAATGGAAGAATATTCCCTGTTCATGGATAGGAAGACTAAACATCATTAGGATGTCAATCCTATCCAAACTGATCTACAGATTTAACACAATCCCAATAAAAATCACCCTAGCATTTTTAAATGAATTGGAAACACTAAATATGAAATGTATCTGGAAGGGCAAGGGGCCCCGAATAGCCAAAGACACATTGTAAAAGAAAAATGAAATTCACTACCTGACTTTAAAACACACTACAAAGCTACAGTGGACAAAACTGCATGGTATTGGCACAAGTATAGACATACCGACCAAGGGAACTGAATTGAGAGTTCTGATATAGATCCTCGCATATACCGTCATCTGATATTCGACAAGGCCACCAAGCCCACTCAGTTGGGAGAGAATGGCCTCGTCAACAAATGGTGCTTGGAGAACTGGATATCCATATCCAAAAGAATGAGAGAGGAAGACCATCTCACACCTTATACAAAAATCAACTCAAGATGGATCAAAGAACTACATATAAGAGCCAAAACCATAAAGACCCTGGAAGATAATGTAGGGAAGCAACTACAGGATCTTATAATAGGAAATGGTTTCATGAACTTCCCATACCCAAAGCATGAGCAGTGAAAGAAAAAATAGATAAATGGGATCTCCTCAAAATTAAAAACTTTTGCACCTCAAAGGACTTTGTCAAGAAAGTGAAAGCACAGCCTACACAATGGGAGAAAATATTTGACAACCATATATCTGATAGAGGCCTAATATCCTGCATATATAAAGAAATCCTACACCTTGAAAATAAAAAGACAAACAACCCATTTAAAAAATCAGCAAGTGATTTGAATAGACACCTCTCCAAAGAAGAAATACAAATGGCGAAAAAGCACATGAAACGATGCTCAACATCACTAGCTATTATGGAAATGCAAATCAAAACTACAGTGAGATACCATCTTATACCCATTAGACTGGCAGCTATTAAAAAAAAACAGAGGACTACAGGTGTTGGAGAGGATGTGGAGGAATGGGAACCCTCATCCACTGCTAGTGGGAATGTAGAATGGTGCAGCCACTGTGGAGGACAGTTTGGCAGCTCCTCAGAAAATTAACTATAGAACAGCCATATGATCCAGCGACTCCACTGCTGGGTATATACCCAGAAAAACTGAAAGCAGGGACACGAACAGATATATGCACACTAATGTTCATAGCGGCATTATTCACTATTGCTAAAAGTTAGAATCAACCCAAATGCCTTTCAACAGATGAATGGATAACCAAAATGTGGTATATACATGCTATGGAATGTTACTCAGCTGTAAGAAGGAATACAGTACTAACTCACAGGACAACATGGATGAATCTTGAGGACCTTATGTTGAGTGCAGCAAGCCAGGCATTGAAGGACAAATACTACGTGATCTCACTGAAATGAATTAAGCAAATCCAGCAGATTCACAGAGCTAAAGTCTGGAAGACAGGTTACAGGAAATAGAAAGGGAGAAGGTTGTGAGCCAACATCCATATGGGCAAAATCTATGGTAAGGGGAAAGCATGTAGTTGTACAGAGGAGGGGCATGACAGTGGTGTAATGATACTGTTGGGTTGGGTGGTGCTAGTTTTTCAGGAGGTGGGGGCAGGGAGGGTGGGTTGGACTGTCCACGGAACTGGGGGAGAGTTGGGGGAGGGAACAGGTGAACAATGAGGATTGGCAGATACATGGTTGAAACTACAGTGTTGGAAATGCTCTGTTGGCAATATGGCAAATGAGGGCTGCTGGTTTAGGGTGTCAGATGTGGGGAGTATTTGGGACAGGGCACACCTGGGGCAGGCTTCTAGGGAGTGTGTGAGTGTTCATCTTGCCATAGTGTGTTATATCAGTGGGTGGAGACACACATAATGATCAGCAAGGTGGTGGACTTGCATCCTGGGGAGGCCCACTATGCTCTCAAATAGAGGGGCAGGAGTCTCTCGAGAGCGTGGGCAGTGCCTAATAGGGAAGGACAGACCAGTGAGTCAAGTCCTCAGTTTTGTTGCAAGTAACTATGAATCTTGTCCTTCAAGGAGTGAAGCCTGGTGGTTGCCATAAGTCCCGAGGGGAGGGGGAAGGAGGAATAGAATAGATGGAACAGGGGGCATTTTGGGGCAATGCAAGTGTTCTACATGATCTTGCTATGATGGATACCGGCCATGTTAAATTACATCAAAATTTATAAAAGTGAATGATCCAAAATGTAAACCATAATGCAAACCGTTGACCATGGTTGGTAGCTGTGTTTCAATATTTGTACATCAGTTGTAACAAACATACTATCCACATATAAAAAGGGGAAGGGGGAAAATGGGAGGATGTTGGGTATAGGGGAATCCCCTGTATTTGGTATGTGTCTTTTCTGTAACCTAAAACTTCTGTGAAGACTAAATGAAAATAGTAAGACATTGGGGGAATAAGTGGAAGAAAATGTCACTGTACATATTGGACAACAGATCTCACAGTAATGAAAGGCAAAATGTCAAAAAAAAATTTTAATATTTTTTTGTTAGTTTCTATTACCCCAAATATTTTTATTTTTATATATATATTTTTGTATTTTATTTCTTATTTTTAAAACTATCATTATTTCATTTTCTTATTAATTGCTTTTGGCTATTTTATTGGCTTCATTTTTGAAGAAGTTTTGGATCACAGAAGGGTTACAACTGTGGCAGGGGAGGATCATTGGTGCAGGGTGTTAGTGATGGGGGATACATGGGAAGAAGCTCACCTGGGCATACGTATAAGGCATATAAATGTGTTCAGATGTTCATGGGGCATTGTCACGGTGGGTGGAGATTCACACAGTACCCAAAGGAATATCAAATGCCCATCTTGGGGAGCTCTGCCACATTCTCTAATGGAACACGAAGAATCCCCTGAGTACAGGGACAATGACTAGTGAAGGAGAATGGTCCATTGATGGGCCCTTGATATTGATGAATATGCTTATGAGCCTTTTCTTTTGAAATTGAAACTTAGCCTAGTATTATAGGGTGTCTAAGAGTTGCCTCCTGGAAGCCTCCTTGTTCCTCAAATGTGGTCTCTCTCTAAGCCGAACTCAGCATATAAATACATTACCTTCCCCCCAGCATGGGATATGACTCCTGGGGATGAGCCTCCCTGGCACTGAGGGATTACTACCAAGCACCAACTAGCAATGCAACTGGAAAAAGACCTTGACCAAAAGGGGGGAAAGGTAAAGACAAATGAGTTTATATGGCTAAGAGACTTCAAAGTGAGTCGGGAGGTCATTCCAGAGGTTACGCTTATGCACATCTCAGCAGGATCTCATTGACTGCCAAAGTAGATACTACCCCAAATAGTGGGGCTTCTGAGGGCTCTGGAAATATCCAGACACTGTAGTCAGGGCAGATAGCTCAGAATTTTGGTGCCTTGCCAGTGGGCCCTACTTTGAAACTTATGCTCCCCAGGATGACAGAGTGGTTTCCCTACACATGGCTCTTCTGTTCTGCTATTTGAATCTATAATTAGTACTAGAGTTGGTAAGTGTTCATCCAAGAAACTTAAATCTTTGGGCTGTCCATGTGCCAGCTCGGCCTCAAATCTCAACGGAGTTGCAGCACCTACTCTCCAGTTCATCGGTCTCACCCAGGACAACTAACAAGGAGGTGATGATGGACAACTACCAGACCAAGGAACTGAGAGCGTCTACAACTGCAAGCAAGAAAGTCCCATCCATCGGCCCTAATGGATCACAGGCCCCTCTCAGTTAGAGATGGAGTGGACATCACCATCCCAGAATCCTCAGGATTGGGGAATGAACTTTGTCTAAAGTAGACTTACTGGTATTCTACTGTAGACATTGTGATTCTAGCAATGGGCAAAATTATATCATTGATGTGGAGGCAGTGGCTACTGGAGGTTCTGAGGACAAGGAGAGGGAAAACAGGTGTAATGAGGGGGCATTTTCAGGACTTGGGAATTGTCCTGAATGGCATTGCAATGATAGATACAGGCCATTATAAATCTTGCCATAACCTACAGAATTGGGTGGGAGAGAGTGTAAACTACAATGTAAACTTTAATCCTGGCTTAGTGGCAATGCTCCAAAATGTGTTAATCAGTTGCAATGAATGTACCACACTAAGAAGGTTGTTGTTAACGTGGGAAAGTGTGAGAGGTGTGGGGAGTGGGGCATATGGGAATCCCCTATATTTTTTATGTAAAATTTATGTAACCTAAGTATCTTTTAAAATATATATATACATATATAGGTGTAATATGGTGGCATTTTCAGAACATTGGAATTGGCCTGAATGATACACAATGACGGATACAGGCCATTATGTATCTTGTCATAGCTTACAAAAATGTGTGGGGAGAGTTTAAACTATTATGTAAACTATAAACCACAATAAATAAATAAATAATAAAATGACTGTAACAATTCATATGTCCACCAAGCAAAAAAAAAACAAAACAAAACAGTCTGGCTGATTGAAACAAGAAAAATATCTCTATTTCAATATCTATATCTATATCTATATCTATGTCTACGTCTATGTCTATGTCTGTCTATGTCTGTCTATGTCTATGTCTGTCTATGTCTGTGTCTATGTCTATGTCTGTCTATGTCTATGTCTGTCTATGTCTGTCTATGTCTATGTCTATGTCTGTCTATGTCTGTCTGTGTCTATGTCTATGTCTGTCTATGTCTATGTCTATGTCTCTCTATGTCTATGTCTATGTCTATGTCTATGTCTGTCTATGTCTATGACTATGTCTGTCTATGTCTATGTCTATTTCTATGTCTACATCTATGTCTATATCTATCTATCCATATACCTATCTAGGCTGAGAGAGAGGGAGAGAGAGAGAGATTGTATAGACTCTCTCTTATAGAATCTCCCTAAGGCAGAAGAACTAGTGTTGGATTCAATGCAAAAAGTAACATTTCCCAAAACTGGGATGCTAGCATAGCCAACACCTCCAACACTGGACACTGAGTGTTGCCATCAGGACCCCTGCCTCTCTTATCTGTGGATACTGAATGTAGCTCTTGCAAATGGATTCATGAAAGTCCCTGGGAGTAACTCAGGCAGAGCCTCCGACATACGCCCAAGCAAGGGAGACAGGGAAACTATTGTCCATGGGAGGCAATCTGTCTTATTAGTTGAGGTTTTTCCTAAAAGTAGAAAGGGAGTTCAGAAACTTAGTGGGAAAAATATTGACAAATGTCATCTTACAGTCAAAAGTTTAGGTGTCCAATATTAAGGCACACTCTTATCCCATACACGGATTACATTTATAGTTTTTTCTTGTTTATGTCACCTAACAAAGTGTAGCCATTTCTCATAGAGTCAAAAACGATTGCAGGCCCTTCACTAAGGGGAACAACCAAAAGTCTCGTCCATTACTAAATCCAGCTCCAAGTCCAGAATACCGGGACTGTGTAGAATCTTAGATAATAATGCACGAATTATTAAGATAACCAGTCGGAAGAGACAGGGAGTGGTTCTCCTCTAGAACTTTGTGGAGGGAGTGTGGCCCTGCTGACAGCTTGATTTGGCCTTTTGATACTGATTTTGGACTTCTGGCTTCCAGAACTGTTAGAGAATAAACTTCTGTTGATTTAAGCAAAAAATAAAAAAGTAAAATAAAATAAAAATACAAAAGA
This sequence comes from Cabassous unicinctus, assembly GCA_029593785.1. Lineage (NCBI taxonomy): Eukaryota > Metazoa > Chordata > Mammalia > Cingulata > Chlamyphoridae > Cabassous > Cabassous unicinctus. The sequence goes on from JAQZBX010002629.1 coordinate 17,273, forward strand.
AATAAAAATCAAAGGACCTTAAAACGTCTTAGACCAAATCCATTTATATGCTTTCAAAAATATATACTATTTTACAATAGTAATAAAAAAAGTATAAGGGAACACATAAAATATACACACAATGCTTAAGGGTAAAAAGCCCATTTAAACTAATGCAGATATGAGGCTCATAGATGGAAGACTCTGCAGAGAAAGAATGTTATTTCTTTCCAGATAAATCTAAAATTAGAAGTCAATTTTATTAATATCTTCCTAGAATTTTTTATGGATGCTAAAAAATTGACTCTGATATTATTATATAATTAAATTTAAACTATTTAATGTGATTAATCTTTTTTAAAATGTCACTTGCCATCCCAGCTACAATAGTATATTAAAACCTATGGCAATTCAAATAGTGTCTCATAGATATGACATTTACAATGTGGGAACATGGAATTTCATAGCGATGGCCTCAAATATCAATTGCCTACTCAATAGTCATTCTTCTTTCACCGTGAACAGAAGCCGTATGTGGTTAAGAGTGACAGTATGCCCAGTTAAAGCTACATTTCCTTGGTTCATTTGCAGTTAATATGTGGCCAGTGGTTGCAAGCAGAAATCTTGGGTAGCTTATGTGAGAAAGCTTTTTCAAAAGGAGCTGATTGAACAGGGAAGAATGCAATTTTTCTTCCCCCATCGATTCTTCCTCATCCTTCCTTTCTGAAACTGGTATGGGATGGTTGGCACTGCAGCAGCCAATTTGGGGTGTGAGGGAAACTAGCATAAGGGAGTCATAGATTGATGGTACAGAAATAGAGAAGGAGCCTGGGCCTCTGGTGCCCACTTAACCACGTCAGTCCCAGGTTGCTACCTCCTGATTTCATTACATGAGAGAAAAACATAGTGTCAGCCACTGTTATTTGCAGACAAGCTTAATCCTAACTGGTATTACTCAATAAATGCTATTAGGAACTTGCCTCATATCATGTGCAAAAATAAATCTCAGATGGTTAAAAATTCTAAATGTGAAAAATAAATAATTCAATCTATGAGAAGCAGTGACTAAGGGAGTGAAAATTTTTCTTAATCAAAATTTAAAAGAGGCAGCGGGCTGAGGGTGGCGCTGGCTCAGGCTACATGTCTCAGACCCTAGAGGGCATGCACGGCCAGGCAGGCTCCAGGCAATGGAACCCATAGGAGGAGACCCCTGCAATACTTTTGGAGGTCCAGAGGAAGCTGTTCCTTCAAGCAAGCGCGATAGGATGGCATCTAATCTTTCTGGACCAACTGAAGAGCCTCTGAACGTATCGAAGTGAGCAAATCCCCCACGCAGAAAAGGAAGTGGAATCTTTGATGAATCTGGTGGGAAGACCACTGACATTTCTGGGTCTCCCATCACTGCCGCGTCCCCCTTGGCACACCCAAACAAACCCAAGGACCATGTTTTCTTACGTGAAGGAGAAGACCCAACGTGGGAACCACAGGCTGCAGCAAGCACCCCACCAGGAGGTGAGAGAGGTGGCCCGAGGGGCAGATACCCGCCCAGGAGCTGGAGCCCACGGCCACGGCCACGCACGAGCCCATGCGGGGGCCGCACGTGCACAGCAAGATCCTAAACCGTCCCGGAGGCAAGTCCAGCATCTCCTTCTCCTGAGGAAGCTACCACTTGGCTGGGTAGCCAAGGAAAGGAACTCAAGAGCTAGGGAATCAAGCCAGTGTCTTTCAGCCCGACAGAGCGGGGTGGGGAGAGGGTTTGCGGAGCAGGGCCATCTGTGAGAGCCACACGGGGGACCCAGGGGACATCTTCGTGGATCTAAAACACCTCCCCAGGTGTCTGTGCACCTGTAACTCCCGGTTCAAGGGAACTCTCGGCGGGGTGAGTGGGGAGATGGCAGGAGGGGGCAGGGAGGCCCCGTCAAGTGGGACCTTCTGTGCGCTCCGAGCATCAGACATCCGCGGGCTAAACAACATGTAGGAACGACAGAAACACAGCAAAGCTTGAAGTAATCCAAAGAGCTCCAAAAACTACCTGTCGTTGCAGTGGGGTAGAGGAAACCCTAACACAGGGTGGAGTGGGCTGGGGGGCACACCAGATGGACCCCCTTTCCATCCTGACACCTTCTGCCCTTCATGGGAGCAGATTCAGCCAGAGAACCCACTGCTGCTGAGTGCAAATCTCCTGATTTATCCCCAGTATCTTGTTCTTCAGTCTTTCTCGATTGCTTTTCTTCCTCAGCTTTCAACAAAAGCCAAAGAGTTGCATTTAAAGTGGTTTCTGCAAGTGTTTTGCTCAACAGTTTCGTTCCCTTTTGTTCCCCATTTGATTCTTTCTGGAAGAGTTTCGGGCCCTGATCCTCAGAAGCGCCCAGTTTTCTGCTGCCGGAAACCTTGGCCGGGTCTTCGAGAGGGCCCCCTGCCATTCTTCCACGAGGACTGGTTGTGGTCTCTGCAGGGTTTTCCTGTGAGTAGCCCCGTTTCCTCTCGTGAGCCTCAAGTCTCGGCCTGAGCTTTTCACCAGCCACGTGGGCAGGTGCTTCACAGCGAGCTTCTCCCACTCCAGGATCCGCTGGGATCTGGAGGGCACTGTGGATCCACTCAGTGTCTTCCTTTACACCTGTGGATGGGAAGAAGAGGTGCTTGAGAACCTGGGATTCCTAAGTCCGAATTCTCTAATAATAGCTGAAGAGCTGCTGTTGCAGTACCAGCTTCCCGTAAATGACCGCTTCTGTCACCTTCCCAGGAAAAAGGCCGCTCCTCGGGTCCACCAAAGAGGAGATGGTGCTCAGGCCCCCTTCGTGAAGGCTTGCAGAACCTGCAGGAGACCAGAGCCTGCAGGCCCCGAGGGTCGGGAGCTCAGCAGCAGGCCCCGGGGGCCTTTCCAGCAGGGATCCAGGCCCTGTGGCTTCAGGCGGACGCTCCCCTAGCCAGCCCACAGGCTGCAGCCTCAGCTCCCACGCGTGAGCCAGCGGGGCCCTCGAGGAACAAGGCTGAGGGCACAGGCGGGAGAGGTCGCTCTGTCCTTATTAAAATCGGTCACGCGGTAGCGGGGTGGCCCCTTCCCCTGGGCCCTCCACTAGCAGAGCCTGGAGCTGGAGGGGCTGCACGTGGCTCAGCCAAAGATCCTTCTTCCCCTTTTCCTTCACCCTGCCGACTTTGGAGTCAAGAAACGCTCCTTGCTTCCAATTTTCAAAGAGTTTGCCCCGTAGTCGTTTATAAGAAAGCTGTTTTGATTCAGAGCAATTTTTTTCTCCATTTAAGAAGTGTCGTGAAAGGTGGTTAGCTTCTTAAGCCCAATGCATTACTCCTTTAAGCATCTGACACCCCCATGAGACACTCAGCTCCGGGTCCATGCATGTCTCGTGGTACAAACAAACTGCCACTTGTAACCATGGGCTTTACAAGGAAATGGTCTATGAATTCCTGGCTGGCTCGCCAGGAAGAGACTCGACCTTCCAGGCTGGCCCTGCTAACTCTCCCCAGTTCCTTGCCGCTGGTGGGATTTCTGCATGGGGAACGGGAAACTGGGAACAGTCTCTGGGTTCAGGCTGTCTGGGTGGGCCGTTCGCTGGGAGAGGCAGAAGGGGAAGCCTGCACTGAGCCCAGCTAGGCAGCCGCTTGGATTGGAAGACATTTTAAAAGCATTGGGCGCTGTCTGAAGCTGGAAGATCCCAACCTCTTAGCGTCCGTTCTCAACCTCTAAGCTGCCTTGAGAAATTACTCGTCTCTGTATTTTTAAACCCTTTTTTTAGTGCATTTGGTTCCAACATTTTTCTAGAGCTGTAACAAAACAAAAAACCAAAACAAAAAAACTCCTGTACTCACATCTCAGTGTAATATTGATAGGGACATTTTGTTATTTTTTAAAAGTAGGCGGAATTGGGTATAAACTTAGCAATCAAGTACTCAAAAAATAAGTAAAAGAATGCAAAACATAAAGGAAAATAAAATGTTATTTTATTTGTTTGATCTATCTATCTAATCAAAGTCTGTGAAAATAAAGATTTGGTATTCACAACAAATAAAACTATAAATTAATAAGAAAAATATTTGAAAGGGGGGCCAAGTATGCCAATAGACAATTCACAGGATAGGAAATATTGATGACAACTATTGCATGAAAAACTGCTCAGCCTCAGCTAGTCTTCAAGGAACTGCAAACAATACAGAAGAAAAGCTAATCCTCACCTATTATTTTTTTTTGGGGGGGGGGGAAGAAGTTTAATAGTGAGACGTATTGGCTAGGGTATGGGTAAGTGGCTATTGTTGCATGTGGCTTTGTGATCGTGAATTGGAAAGGCTACTTTGGGACAAAGATGGCACTAATATTTTTAAATTGCAAGTGAGCATAGCCTGACAATTTGCAGGGGTCATGCGTTTCTGCTTCTGGGTAGATAAAGAAGAAGGCTTAAACAAGTGTACTTGTCGAATCCTTGTTTTTTATAACAAAAAATGGACACATCTTTAAATGTTTAGGGAGAAGCATAGGTAAATTAATTACAGAACTTTCAAATAATGAACTGTTCTATGGCATTTCTATTTAGGTCAATGAAGGGAAATATCAAAAAAATATGTAACTAAGTTAAGAAAAGCAAGACAACTGTATTAGTATATTATGCTACATGGTTTAAATGTAAAAAGCATGCAAATTAACACCGATGCATTGTATCACTTGGGATTTTGGTAGAGGCTTTTACTGGGTACGGAGGAACGACTGGGATTGGAGTTGGGCAAAGGAGGCCCTGGCTCTATTGTTTCAGCAAAGATTTTATGAGAGCAACACTAGAGCTGTCCCCACCCCTACACCCTTTAAGAAGCGGAAATGAATAGACTTGTGGATCTGACGTGACAGCATTCATGGTTTTTGTATTATTCCTTTTCCTTTTCTGGAACTCATAAATTTATTGTGAAAATGAAAAGTCTCTATGGATGAGGCCGGGTCAGGAAGCCTTCGGTATAAATTCTGTGGGGCAGTGAGACACTGTGAGTCTTGCATCTTATTTGCCAGCTTTTTTCCTACTTCCAGTGACGTTCCCTACCCTCTATAACCTAATTCAGACCTTAGGGTACGGACAGGAAATATCAGTGCCTTCTTCTTGGCTGTCCTCTTTGTAGGAGGGAGCTGGATTCCTGGAATTGTCTTTTCCCATGGAAATTGATTGCAAATTGTGCCAAGCTGTAGTGGAAAGGGTTTTATCATTATAATATTGTTGTGTATGGGTAAAAATTAAATATTGGAGACAGGGTTGGAAGTGTAGGATACTGTTTCTATGGTAAATAAATAAATAATTGCTCCTAAGATGCTTAAATAGATAAAAGGAAACAGAGCATCTGAATCAAAGTCCATTCAAGCTCGGCGCTCCCTGTGCTGAGCTGTGCCAGAGGCATGAGACAGGCGCCTCTGGGTCTTTGGCGCAGCACGCCTGGAGTTTGACGTTATTCCATTAGTGAAAGGTGGCTAGGAGTGCAGGTTTTGAGGCCATTGCTGAGGCTGAAACCTGCCCTTTCCTCCCTTTTCCTATATTAGTCCTGAGACTTTGGGGCCAGTTGGCCCCATTTTATCTCATCTTCCTTTTTTTTTTTTTCCAAGATTTGTTTTATTTATTTCTCACACACACACACACACACACACACACTCGTTTACACTCGCTGTGTCCATTCATTGTGCACTCTCTTTGTCTGCTTGTCTTCTCTTTAGGAGGCACCAGGAACCAAACCTGGGACCTCCCGTGTGGGAGAGAGGCGCTCAATCACTTGGGCCACTTCCACTCCCTGCTTTGTTGTGTCTCTCATTGTCTTTCCTCTTCGTGTTTCCTTGTTGTGTCATCTTATTGCGTCAGCTTGCCGTGCCTGCCCATCGTGCCAGCTCACTGTCTTGCTCGTCTTCTCCAGGAGGCACCGGGAACCAAACCTGGGACCTCCCGTGTGGGAGAGAGGCGCTCGATCACTTGGGCCACTTCCACTCCCTGCTTTGCTGTCTCTCTCATTGTGTTTCCTCTTTGTGGCTCCTCGTTGCATCATCTTGTTGCTTCATCTTGTTGTGTCATCGTGTTGCATCAGTCCGCCGCATCAGCTCACTGTCTTGCATCTTCTCTAGGAGGCACCAGGAACCGGACCGGGACCTCCCATGTGGCAGGAGGGCGCCCAAATGCTTGAGCTACATCCACTACCCTCACCTTCCTTCTTGGTGCAATAGGGTTAGAAATAGTTCCTCATTGGGTATTTATGAGAATTAAATTATTTAATATATAGTGCCTAAAACAATGCGTAGCTATCATAAGGACACACAAAGAGTAGCAATTTATCGGTGCTTTTAATCATTACTCCTTTAAGCATCTGACACCCCCCTTTAGACTCTCAGCTCTGTGAAGACCATCTATGCCAGCTTTTCCCACCCCTCTATCTTTGGCTTCTAGAACAGCATCTAGAAAATAGTAGGTCCTCAATTAATAGTTGTTGAAAGAATGAATGGAATGGAAATCAGTGTTACGTTGTGCTAGCACGTCCTTGTTCTGTACTGTGAATGCAAATTAGTACAATATTTCTGGAAAACCACTTGACAATGTGTACCATGTATTAGAGGTGTTCATAATTTGTGATCCAGTGATCCTCAGGAAATAATCAGATATGTAGGCCGTGACTCATATGGAAAGCTGTCACAGCTATAAGAGGAATTGGTTTAAAAAAAAAAAAAAGCTGTGCTTTAACAGACGCTGGCTGAGTCACACCCATGTGGTAGAATAATAAAATGCATTATCCAGAAACTGTTGAAAATACTGAAAATGCATCTGTCTTTCATTCAGAAACCTGATCTTGATTCTTCTGACTGCCACTTCCAGCTGACAAGCTAAGCTTGCGCTAGTCACCTGATATCCGTGTGACTCAGTTTCCACACCTACGAATTGGGGAAAAAACACCTGTCTCAGAGTTTTACAAATGACTAAATGCGCTTAAGCAGTCTTTTAAAACCACAAACTCATATATAAAGACAAGATCATTCTCAGGTGGCGTTCGGGGAAATGCTTTTTATAGAAGTTATATATAATTCAGTGCTCCAATTAAATACTAATTTGGAGAAACTATGCAAGCATTAACCACGGAGAGAAGCTCCAGGAACGGGTCGAAGGAGGAATTTCCCTGTAACTCTTCATAAGCCTTGACATTTTCTCCTACTTTAAGACCCCCTCCCTCTCCCCCTTTTCCCTGACAGCTCATATCTGTATTCAATCGTTACCTGTCAACACAGTTTTATTTGGTATGAATAAATATGGCATAATTAGCTTGGAAAAGATTCTCTTAATTACAGTTGTAGAGTTGCTTTATTTGCTCAGCCTTTATATCTAAAGAATATGACACAACCTGCCAAGACGGCTTGAAACATCGAGTCTAAATTTATCAGTGCGATCCTTTTGATGTGCTCACAGAAGCGTGGGTTTGCCTAATTTCTCTTGACAGGCTTAGAAGGTTCAAGCACTTTTAACACACTTGTTCCTTAGGACATTCCAGAGCTGCAGGGCTTTCTGCTTTCATGAAAGTCTCTTCCAGGAATTACAGACGATGCCCCACTGATTGGAAGGAAAGACGCGGCCGCCAGCCAGCAGAGCTGGCGCCTGAGGCTGCAGAGAGGCCCTGCCTTCCTGGACACGCCACGGTCTGCGTTCTGACCCTCAGCCTTGACGTCCACACCGCTGGGCCTGTCCGATGGCCGTGAGGAGGTTGGCTCCCTCCCAGCCACCTCTCAGAGAAGCAGGGCCTGACAGAGGGGCACTGTCGATGGCCTGGCCACACTGTGGAGAGGATCGGGGCCATTGGGCCCCCTGGGAAGGCAGCTGGTCAGGAGGGTTAATGGTCAGCCTGGCCTGGAGGGGAGTTCAGTTGCAGCATTCGCGTGCCTGATGACTGGCTGCACCCATTGCCGACCAGCCATCAGCTCTGCACCTGGGGGAATTCCATGGCATGGCAGCGCCGGGACTTGGTGCTCACACACCACCCCCCTGTCCACTCTTGACACAGCTCCACAACACCCCCGACCCAGCCTGATTCTGCATTTTCTTTGAGGTGACTTTACTCTGATCTCTTGCACGTTGATGTCAAAGCTTATCTCCCGAAACACCATGTTTTCCCGATGTCCTAGTTCTTTGTCCATATCTCACTGTCAATGCCATGACGCATCTTGTTTCTGCGTATAAGGGTGTGTAACTAAGCCTAGCTCATTGATCCCGAGACATCTTAATTCTAGAAACTGAGAAGGAAGTGTTCACATTGCATCGGGTCAGCTTTGTTGGGTGGACCACGGGAGGTCTCCATTGATCAATATTGTGCTAATTCTCATGACAGAGATCTATAGTTGATATCAAAATTATAGAAAGAGCATCTTTTCCTGTGCTGACTAGGAATTTTACAGCTTCTTTGGGGACAGGTCCACTTAAATCCTTTGCCTATTTTAAAACTGGGTTGTCTTTCTGTTGTTGAGTTGCAGCAGTTCTTTATATATTCTGAATAGTAAGCCCTTATTTGATATGTGGTTAGCAATTGTTTTCTTCCATTCTGTAGGTAGTCTTTTCAATTTCTGGAAAATGTCCTTGGATGTACAAAGTGGCTAATTTTGATGAAGTGCACTTCAGCTATTTTCTTTTGTTGCTCATGCTTTTGGCAACATATCTAAGAAATCACTACCAAATCCAAGGTTATGAAGGTTTCCCCTTATATTCCTCTCTAGGCTTTGTATGGTTTTAGGTTTTATGTTTAGGTCCTTGATCCTTTGGTCATTAGGGAAATGCAAGTCCAAACCACAGTGAGATACCACTTCTCACCCGCTAGGATGGTTGCGATTTAAGAAACCGAACATAACAATTGTTGGCAAGGATGAGGAGGAAATGGAACCCGTATGCATGGCCACTCGGATTGTAAAATGGTGCAGCCACTGTGGAAATCAGTTTGGCAGCTCCTCAGAAAGTGGGACGTAGAATTACCATATGACTTGGCAGTCCTACCCCTTGGTATATATCCAAAAGAATTGAAACCAGGGATTCCAACAGGGACTGAGACCAGGAATGGGGTACTTTAGAGCAAGATGTTGGTCCATGGGAAAAGTAACACAGAGATCCAAGAAAAAGTGAACTATCTGAATAGGTTAGTTACCATGGAAAAGATTGATTAAAAGGCTACTATTCAGAAAGGACCCCGGGACCAGATAAATTGCCAGCCAAAGTTATTTAAATTATCGTATGTCATAGGGCAAAATGAAGAGCTCTCCAGCAATATAATGAATCCAGCAAAACTTTAGTACCATAATCCAATAAAGATGATTATGTGAAAGAAATCCAAATTCATCTATGAATACAGATATAAAATTTAAAAGACTGTGTAGAAATAAACAGTGTCAGCATTGTAGAATTAAAGAAATACAGAATGACCAAGTATTGAGAAATGCAAGTGTGTTTTAATATTAAGAAATTTAGCAGCAGCTTTTAAATCAATTCGTATAAGAGGAAAATGTTATCATAAAAACAGATGGAAAAAGGGATTTGATACATTTATTAAATACCTTTAAGAAAAAAACTGGAAAAGCAGGAAATATTCTTAAATAAAAGAAGAATTGAATACCAAAATCAAATGGGAATCAGCTATCCCAAGGAATGAAGCACTAAAATTGTTTCAATTAAAATCAAGAAGTAGAAAAGGATGGCCTTCTCTTCATTGTTATTTCATTTATACTTGAGGACTCAGTGGCTATCATTTTCATCACAGAGTTATGCTGTCATCACCTCAGTCAATTTTAGAAAGTTTTCATTACTCCAAAAGGAAAATCCCCATACCGCCTTTTACCCCCCTATTATCCCTTAGAATTGATATAATGTCTTCTTTGCCATTGCTGCAGAAATATTACAATATAACTGTTAAATGTGGTCCATAAGCTACTTTAGTTGCAATGTTCCCCTGTAACGCCATACTCTTAACACTTTGTAAAAGAAGAATATTCTTATATTTATACTGCTAACCACAATTTCATCCACCACCGAAGTCACTGTTATACCATCCCGAGATTATTCTTACCTTCCTTTCAACTGAAATAAAGCACATGCCAATTTCCGAAGAGACACGAGTCTCAGTATAGTAGATTGAGCCAAGTCGCCCGCCCAAGGACTCCCTCTCCAGTTCTAGAGAATATGATTGGAAGTTTAGCTGGTGTGAACTTGCTTTAATGCTGGTGCCCCATGTGCTGTCTTTCTTGCCTTGTAGAATTGTCCAGGAACACAACTTGTGATGAAAATGGGTGGAAATGGCATGTACACTGTGTTAAAAAAGAAAAAGAAAAGGGGAGCAGTTGTAGCTCAGAGGTTGAGCACGTGCTTTGCATATACAACGTACTTGCTTCAATCCCCAGTACCTCCAAAAAAAGGGGAGAGGGTAATTCTCAAGCTTCTCTTTTAACTTCTAGAATATAGTAAGCAAATATAATTTAAATTCCTTGTCAGGTAATTCTAGTATCTGGGGGAACTGTGCTTCTGCTCATTGCTTTTATTTTTTTGTCTGGTTTCCTTCTGTTATTGTTTTGTTTGCTGGATAGATTCCTTGAATAATTAGAGACTAAACATCTCTAATCATCTATCATGCCTTGTTCATCCTAAAGAAACAAACCATCACACTATGATTGTAGGATATATTCATTTTCCTAAAGGTCTTGGGTTTGGTAAGATTCCTAATTACTAATGAATTTGGAAGGACAATTTCTCTTTTTTTATACTGATTGTATTCATTTTTTTTTATATAATAATGACGTTAACTAAAATGAGTAGTAATTATTTTTAAACTATTAATCTATGCATCTGAAGATGAAATTGCAGATATATTTACAGATATAATTATAAAAGATGAACAAATATTTAACATAACCATTTCTAGTATTTATTTGGTATGTTCAATCTCCAGTTAAATGAGTAAATTTGACTTTTCAGCGCTTAAACTTATTTTGAAAATAAATTATATTTTCATGTCATTTAACAAGCCTAAGAGAAAATGAAAACAGCTTTTAAATAAGCACCCATGTGCCATCTGTTTGCTGAACAATTGCTCACAGGTTTTTTTAAAACAGAAAATGTATTGTATATAAATATTTAAGAATAGATTCACATGTACTATAAAACTTGAGAACCAAACTGGTGATATAATTGTTTGTTCTGTTTTATATTAATTTGACAGAAAAGAAAAGTAATGAAGGTGACACTTTCTTCTTCTACGTGCAAGTTGTCCAAAATTTGCAATTAGAAGTAGGTGGATAGATTCCTGCATATTTCTCTTTGTTCCACTAAACCTTGCTAGCCCCTCCATTATATCATTTGCACATACTTTATGACAACAAAAAAGCAAATTAGAAAAAGAGAAAAGCAAACCACTGTTCCATGTCACAGAACCACTCACTCTCTTCATTTTTGTCATCTAGTTTTTTCCACATATGAAAAACAATTTTAGATCATCATTATAGTATTTTAAATACAACTGTGTGTGCTGCGTAGGAAAAGAGAGCAAGAGGAAGGGAGGGAGAGGAAGAGAGAGCAGGAGGGAGGGAAAAGAGTGAGAGAGAGAAACTGCGGGAAGGAAAGTGGGGGGGTGAAGGATAGGAAGGGAAACGGGAAGGAAGCTTCTATCAAGTCAAATGAAGAAAAGATGAAAAGCATCTTTATAAATTAGGAGCCATAAAGAGGATAGAATAGTTATGGGGCTGAATTTTAAATTCTTTGCATAACTAACATTTTGTTAATAAAATATCAAAAGCTGAATGAAGTGGGCTATTTTCTGGGTTTACTAAAGATGTCCTAAGGAGAAGTCGAAAATTAGAACGGTCTGAAAAGCACATGAGAAATTGAAATGAGGGAGGGGATGTGGCTCAAGCGGTTGAGTGCCTGCTTCCCACATGGGAGGTCCTGGGTTCAGTTCCTGGTGCCTCCTAGAAAGAACAAAAACAAACAACAAGGAAAGAAAAAAAAAAACAAAAAAACAACTCAGGGGAGCCGATGCGGCTCAATGGTTGAGCGCCGATTTCCCACATACGAGGTCCCAGGTTCAATCCCTGACCTGCATACCTCAAAAAAATAAAAATGAAAATAAAAAAAATTGAAATGATTGTTTAACTTAGTTTCAGAAAATTTTTAATAGTGACATTTTGGAAACTTTCAACAAACAAATATGTATCTATTTACATTAGTACATAAAAGAAGGGAAAGTTTCTCAAAATTAAGAGAGTTCTAAACCATAGACTGACTTTTAAAATGGTTCTGAAAAGAAAACTGTAGGAAAATTCCACTTATTGATATAGATATGACAGTAAATTAAGTATTAGCAAAATACATTCCAAAAAGATAATACTCCATAATTAGGATTTTTTTCTAATAGCTTTTTTAAACTGCAAAGAATATCTATTTCATCTCAACTTCATACTTGAGGGAAACACTAGATTTGGTTTTGTTTGAGAAAATAGTACCTGCTCTCACTTTTTCCTTCAAGTTCTACGTAGTCCAGTAAGACATGAAACCAACATAATAGTTAAAATATTGTAGGCAAAAAAAAGATAACTTTTCCACTATTTTAAAATTATCCAATTAATGTTTTGGCAATGGATGGTGATGATGGTAGCACAACATTTGAATGTAATTAATAGCACTGAATTATATATCTCAATGTGGTTAAAAGGGGAAATGTTAGGTTGTACATGTGGTGATAGAATTAAAAATTAAAAAAAAAATCCATGGGACTTACTACACAGTGAACCCTCAGTTAAAACATGGATTATAGTCCATAGTACAATTATAAAAATGTACTTTCATCAATTGTAACAAATGTACCACACCAATGCAAGATGTTAATAATAAGGGAATCCTTATTATTATCCTGTATTTCATGATGATTATTCTGTAAACCCACAATTTCTCTAATAATTTTTTTAAAAATCCTAACAAAAAATTAATGGGAAGTCGATATAATTGATGAGTTCAGTTGTTTCTGTTGATAAAAAATAAACCATTTAAAACAAAACTTTTGTATAACAAAAATAAACAGTTAAAATTAAGGAAAAAGCAATATCGTACATGTTCTAGATTTGGGGGTACAGCTTGAACAAAGTGTGCAAAAATAAATTTCTGCCCTCCTGGTGTTTACTTTCTTCTGGGGAGAGATTAGGAAGGAAAGGAATGGAGGGAAGGAAGGGAGAGGAAAGAAGGCATATAAATATTCCATATGATGATAAAGGCTGGAGAGTAAAATCTGGGAAGACACACGGCAGAACAACTATGGACTAGAGTGGACTTACTGGTTTTCTACTATAGACATATTGTGATTCTAACAATGGAAGAAATTACAACACTGGTGAGGACCCAGTGGCCACTGGAGGCTCTGGGGGCAGGGGGAGGGAAAAACAGGTGTAATATGGGGGCTTTTTCAGGGCTTGGGAATTATCCTGAATGGCAGTGCAATGACAGATATAGGCCATTTTATAACATCATATAACATGCAGAACTGTGTGGGAGAGAGTGTGGTCTACAATGTGAACTGTGGTCCATGCTCAGTGGCAAAGCCCCAGGATGCGTTTATCAATTGCAATGAATGTGCCACACTAATGAAGGATGTTCATGTGGGAGGATGTGAGAGGTGTGGGGAGTGGGGTATATGGGAATCCCTATAATTTTTTGTGTAACATTTAGGAAATCTAAGTATCTGTTTAAAAATTTTTTTAAATTATTTTAAAAATAAATAAAATAAATAAATCAAGAAAAGTCCCCACTGAGCTTGAGTACTTCTGAGGAAGTGACCCATGGGCTTCCCCCAGGGGAGCGCTCCAGGTAGAGGGACCAGCAAGTACGTCCAGGTGGAGTGAGTGGAAGGCGTGTGTGCGATGGAAGGTGGAGGTGAGAGAGGAGAGTGGGGAGAACTTAGAGCAGAGGAGTTGACCTGGCCTCCGTCTGGCTGAACAACATTGCACCCAGTGCGAGAAGGGCTGCAGGGTCAGAAGCTGGAGGACCATGTTGAGGAGGCTTTGGAACACTCCAGTGAGGGGCGAGAGGCGATGGGTGCCTGGAGCAGGGTGGAAGCTGTGGGGGTGTGTGCATGGCTGCGGCTCACCAGAAACTGGAGTCAACGCGCCTCCTTGTCGTTTGGAGCTTGTGCAACCGGAGGTGTTTCCCCTGGCGGCAATGGGGAATTTTGTAGGCAGAAGCGGATTGGAGCAGATCTTGAGCTACAATTTTTAGGCCTGGCAGGTTTGAAGTGCCTATCAGACGTCCAAGGTTTGAGGTCAGGTTTGCAGCTGCATGCAAGAGTCTGGCATTTGGGGAGAAGCCTGACTGCAGATGCACATGTGGGCCCTGGAAGGCTCTGCAGCCAGGAGGCTGGGCAGAGCTACAGCCCAGTGGGTGTGGATAAAGCAGCAGACCCTCAACTGAATCCTCTGGTGGGGAAGTGAAGGGGACTCTGTCAAAGGAATGTTTCTGTTCACTTTCAGTGTATTTGTTGAAATAGTCTATTTGCCGTAAAGTTTACTCCTGTTTGCTAGTTGCAAAGTTCACCATCTTAATCCGAACTCTACAGTGTTACTTACACTTTCTATAACTTCTAAACCATCCTCTAATGTTCCTTATGCTAATACAGGTCATTAAAAATGATGTGACAGTACTTTTAAATTTTGATTTCAAAATGATTCCTCTTTAAATGTTCCATTGCTATGCTCTTTGGTATGCTTCATTTTGAAATGTTAAAACTTTATTTTATATATATATAAAAAATAAATATTATAATAATAATATATATTATTGTCTGCCCTTTTTTTAAAAAAATATTATTTTTTTAAAAATGAGTATTTATTTATTTATTTATCTCTCCCTATCCCCTCGTTTGCACTTGCTGTGTCTGTTCATCTTCTTTGTTTCTTTTTTTGGAGTCACTGGGAACCAAACCCAGGACCTCCGATGTGGGAGGCAGGCGCCTAATCATTTAAGCCATCTCTGTTCCTTGCTTTGTTGTGTATCTCGTTGTGTTCATTATATTTTTAGCTTCATTTGCCATGATAAAATATCCTTATTTATTTCTCTATAGAATATGATAAGGTGTTGTGATGGTTAGGCTAATGTGTCAACTTGGCCAGGTGATTGTGCCCAGTTGTTTGGTCAAGCAAGCACTGGGCTAATTGTAATACAAGGACATTTATGGACTTCAATCATCATTGAGTTGATTGCACAGATGGCTCATTATATCTACAACCAACCAAGGAGACTGCTGTCAGCAATGAGTGACGTCTTTTCCAATCAGTTGAATGCTTTAAAAGGGAAAGTGATTTCAGCATTCAGAGAGACTTTTCCAGCCAGTGTCTCATGGGAACTCATCAAGGACCTTTCTTGGAGCCCCTGGTTTGCAGCCTGCCTGTGAAATTCGGACTTGTGCATCCCCACGGTCATGTGAGAGAATTTTTCAATGTTTCATAGTATTTACTCTCCTGTCGATTCTGTTTCTCTAGAGAATCCTGACTAATACAGCTTGGTACCAGGAGTGGTTCTTGAGGAACAGAATCTTAAACATGGGATTTCTGAAGTGGTTCTGGGAGTTTTGCAATTGGCTTTCTCCTCTAATTGGACTCAAGGGTACTAATGATGCCCTTTCCAATACTCAAGAGGCCACTAACAGTCCATGGCATGAGTTGGCAATGGAGATACGCAAATATCACCACTGGATTCTCCTACTTCGATGTTAATAAGAGGCAAGGATGTAGGAGAGAGTGTTTTCAACACCTTAACAGAGTTTTGTGGAGTCAAAAGGTACACTGATGATGGCTGGCTCCTCCTAGATACTCTGGATACAGTTACAAAAGAAAGGGATGAGCTAAAGTCTTCAAATTTGCAACTTAAGTGCCGCATGAATGATATAAAAGTTTCTATGTGTGCTCTGAAAAAGATCTTGTTTCATGCAGCCACAGACTTGAGATCTCTGAGAACCAGACTCAGAGTTTCATTGTACGAATCGCAGCTACAAAGGAAACTAAAATCTCAACTTCGCAGGGTGTCTGATGTTTAAGTGAAGGCAATGGAACGGAGACATATGGGATGATGATGATATCGGTGGGGACGTTGGAACCCTAAATTCTGCTGAGACTTTGCCAGATAAACCTGTGATGGCCTGTCCTGTGGAGACCACACAATGTCAAGTTTGTATCACCCAGCCCCAAGGAGTCCAGAACTCCTTCCAGCCCTGAGGCAGGTACCAGCCAAACTAAAGCCTGCACTGCCCAGCATCTGGTCTGCCCCAGGGAGTCTGGACCTCCTCCCAGCCCTGAGGTAGGTACCAGCTGAACTCCAGCATGCACTGCCCAGCCTCCAGTCTGCCCTAGGAAACTGCCTTCCAACCTCTGCCTGGAAAGATTAATCCTGTCTCAGCAGATGAAAATGCAAAGGAATGCCCTGAAGTCAGTAGCCTGCAAAACATTTCTAATCCTTCTTCCTTACCTCCACCATCCCTCTTCTCTTCAAGACCTATTACTATACTAAAATCAGAACAAGTCTCCGAAGGTGAAGTACAAAGTGTGACCCATGAGGAAGTATGCTATACTCTAAAAGAACTGCATGACTTTTCCAACTTATATAGACAGAATATGTGTGGGAATGGATACTAAGGTTATGAGATAATGGTGGAAGGAATATAAAGTTGGATCAGGCTGAATTTATTGATATGGGCCCACTAAGCAGAAATTCTGGATTCAACGCTGTAGCTCGAGGGGTTAGAAAGGGCTCTAACAGTTTGCTTGGGTGGCTGAGTGAAGCATGGACCAAATGATGGCCTAGCATGTCTGATGTTGAGATGCCCGATTTGCCCTGGTATACAGTAGATGAGGGGATTCAAAGGCTTAGAGAGATTGGAATGCTAGAATGGATTTATCATTTGAGACCTGCCCACCCACCCCAGGAATGTCTAGAGGACACACCTTTAACCAGGACTGTGAGGAATAAATTTGTAAGACTAACTCCATCTTCTCTGAAGAGCTCTGTGGTTGCTCTTCTCTGCAGTCCAGATATTACTGTAGGGAGGGCTGTAATGGAATTGGAATCCTTAAACATTATGGGCATGATCGGATCTCGGTCCAGTAAAAGTCAAGTATCTGCAGTTAATCGCCAAAGTCAAGGTGGGCGTGGCTACTGCAATGAAAGGCAGATTGAAAGCAGCACACAGAATAGTCTGAGTCGCATGGAGTTATGGCGTTGGCTAATAGATCATGGAGTACCTAGAAGTGAAATATATCGGCAGTCTACTAATTTCTTCTGGATCTGTATAAGCAGAAGTGTTCTAGGTCAAGTGAACAAAATCCTAACTCAAATTACAGACGTAGAGAATCACAGCCCCTTAATCAATTCCCAGACTTGAGACAGTTTACAAACCCAGAGCCCCTTGAATGAGGAGAAGGCCAGGTCCCCCTGGGGAAGGATCCAGTTAAACTGCCAAAAATGTATACTGTTCATCTTGCTCCCACCTTTCCCCAGGGAGACCTACGGCCTTTTGCCAGAGTAACTGTGCATTGGGGAAAATGAGATGATCAGACATTTCAGGGATTATTAGACACTGGCTCAGAAGTGACATTAATTCCAGGAGACCCAAAACGTCACTGTGGTCCACCGGTCAGAGTAGGGGCTTATGGAGGTCACGTGATTGATGGAGTTTTAGCTCAGGTCCCTCTCACAGAGGGTCCAGTGTGTCCCCAGACCCATTCTGTGGTTATTTCCCCAGTTCCAGAATGCATAATTGGAATAGACATACTCAGTAACTGGCAGAATCCCCACATTGGATCCCTGACTTGTGGAGTGAGGGCTATTATGGTTGGAAAGGCCAAGTGGAAGCCACTAGAACTGCCCCTGCCTAGCAAAATACTAAATCAAAAGCATTAGTGGATTCCTAGAGGGATTGCAGAGATTACTGCCACCATCAAGGATGTGAAGGATGCAGGGGTGGTGATTCCCACCATATCCCCATTCAACTCTCCTATTTGGCCTGTGCAGAAAACAGATGGATCTTGGAGGATGACAGTAGATTATCATAAATTTAACTTGGTGGTGACTCCAATTGCAGCTGCTGTCCCATATGTGGTATCATTGCTTGAGCAAAGCAACACTTCTCCCGGTACCTGCTATGCAGCTGTTGATCTGGAAAATGCTTTTTTCTCAATTTCCATTAGTAAGGACCACAAGAAACAGTTTGCTTTCAGCTGGCAAAGCCAGCAGTATACCTTTACTGTCCTGCCTCAGGGGTATATCAACTCTCTACCCTATGTCATAATATTGTCTGCAGGGACCTTGATCATCTCTCCCTCCCACAAGACATCACGCTGGTCCATTATATTGATGATATCATGTTGATAGGACCTACTGAGCAAGAAGTAGCAAAGACTCTAGATTTATTGGTAAGGCATTTGCATGAGAGAGGTTGGGAGATAAATCCAACAAAAATACAGGGTCCTTCCACCTCAGTGAAATTTTTAGGTGTCCAGTGGTGAGGGAAATCCTCCCAGTGGTCAGAACTTTGAGCAGTGCACCTGGTTGTTCATTTTGCTTGGAAGAAGAAATGGCCAGAGGTACATTTGTACACTGATTCATAGGCTATTGCCAGTGGTTTGGCTGGATGGTCAGGGAATTGGAAGGAACATGATTAGAAAATTTGTGACAAAGATGTCTGGGGAAGAGGTATGTGGATAGATCTTTCTGAGTCGGCAAAAAACATGAAAATATTTGTGTCCCATGTGCATGCTCACCAGAGGGTAATTTCAGCAGAGGAAGATTTTAATAATCAAGTGGATAAGATGACCCACTCTGGGCTAACGCTCAGCCTCTTTCCCCAGTCACTCCTGAGCCATTGCCCAATGGGCTCATTGGCAAAATGGCCATGGAGGTTATACATAGGCTCAGCAACATGGACTTCCCCTCACCAAGGCTGGCTTGGCTACAGCCACTGCTGAGTGCCCCATCTGCCAGCAGCAGAGACCTACACTCAGCCCCTGATATAGCACTATTTCCCGAGGTAATCAGCCTGCTACCTGGTGGCAGGTTGATTACATTGGACCATGTCCATCATGGAAGGGACAGTGATTTGTTTTAACTGGAATAGACACACTCCAAATATGAGTTTGTGTTCCCTGCATGCAATGCTTCTTCCAAAACTACCATCCGTGGACTTACTGAATGTCTTATCCATTACATTCCACACAGCATTGCTTCTGATCAAGGAACCCATTTCACAGCAAATGATGTATGAGAATGGACACATGCCCATGGAATCCACTGGTCTTACCATGTTCCCCATCATCCTGGAGCAGCTGGATTGGTAGAATAGTGGAATGGCTTTTGAAGATGCAATTATGGTGCCAACTAGGTAGCAATACCTTGCAGGGCTGGAGCAGTGTTCTCCAGAACATTGTGTATGCTCTAAATCAATGTCCACTCTATGGCGCTGTTTCTCCCATAACCAGGATTCATAGGCCCAGGAATCAAGGTGGAAATGGAAGTGGTACCACTCACTATTACCCTTAGTGATCCACTAGGAAAATTTTTGCTTCCTGTTCCTGCAACCAAAGGCTCTGCTTCTATAGGTCTTAGTTCCAAAAGGAGGAGTGCTGCCACCAGGGAACATAACAACGATTCCATTGAACTTGAAGTTAAGACTGCCACCTGCCACTTTGGGCTCCTCTTTCCTCTGAATCAACAGGCAAAGAAGGGAATTACTGTACTGGCTGGGGTGATTGATCCTGACTATCAAGGGGAAACAGGACTGCACCTACATAATGGGGGAAAGAAGAGTTTGCCTGGAATACAGGAGATTCTCTAGGGCATCTCCTAGTACTACCATGCCCTGTGATTAAAGTCAATGGAAAATTGCAACAACCCAATCCATGCAAGATTAACAATGGCCCAGAATCTTCAGGAATGAAAGTTTGGGTCACCCCACCAGGCAAAGAACCACGGCCAGCTGAAGTGCTTGCTGAGGGTAAGAGGACCATGGAATGGGTAGTGGAAGAAGGTAGTGATAAATATGAACTTCAACCACATGACCAGCTACAGAAATGAGGACTCTAATGGTCATGAATATTTGTTCCCTGTTTTGTTATGAGCATGATGGTGTATGTACATAAAACAAATATCTTTATTTTCTTCCCTAACCTTTTCCCTTATCATATGATGTAAGTTGTATTAGTTTCATGCCATTACATTTAAGGATGTCAAGTTTAAGAGTGAATATTACCCAAGGACTTGCACCCTATTCTGTAGGGAATTAATGCCTTTCTGGTTGTACACAGGACAGCTGAATATTGCTAGGTGGAAATATATATATGCATGTCTGTTATTGTTTTTATTTAGAGACTACATGTGGTTTAAGGTGGGTATGGCTGTCAAGTAGACAAGGGGTGGACTGTGATAGTTAGGATAATGTGTCGACTCAGCCAGCTAATTGTGCCCAGTTGTTTGGTCAAGCAAGCACTGGGCTGATTGTAATACAAGGACATTTACGGACTATAGTCATCAGTGAGTTTATTGCATAGATGGCTGATTACATCTACAATCAACCAAGGTGATTGCCATCAGCAATGAGTGACATTTTATCCAATCAGTTGAATGCCTTAAAACAGGAGGTGATTTCAGCATTCAGGGCAAATTTCCCAGTTTGGCTTCGGACAGCCAACATCTCCTGGGAACTCATCAAGGACTTTCATCAGAGCTTCTGGGTTGCAGGCTGCCTGCGGAATTTGGACTTGTGCATCCCCACAGTCACGTGAGAGAATTTTATAAAATCTCATACTATTTACAGATATCTCCTGTCAATTCTGTTTCCCTAGAGAACCCTGACTAATACAGGTGTTTTCTGAGAGAAATGATGCATTACTTGAAACTAACCTTCCATTCAAAGTTTCTGAACTTTTAACTTATGTTCCTTGCTTGTCACTTTTTGCTGTTTTCTGGGCTTTTAATCAACATTTAACTCTTAGTAAATGGCTATATTACAATTGTTAGAACTTGTTGAGCCATCTGCCATCCTATTTTATATTTTATAGGAATATATCCTATTCCTTTTTTGGTTGTTTTGTTTTTGTATTTTTCTTTTTATTTTGCTTTCAACTTACTGTTTTGTCTGCTGTTACCTCTTAAATATGTTTTTCTAAGTATATTTCTATTGAAGTTTAGCTTCATTAATTTCAGGTGCATTTTAAGATCAAAAGTAGCAGTATTTTGCACTAAACCTTTGTCAAGGCACTTACTTGTGTAGTTCCCCTTGCTTGTTAAAATCCTCAGACTGGAATCATTTTAGCAGACAGCACAGTTTGGCATCTTCCTTTTTTCCTTCTAATTGGTTTTACTTGAGGCATCATATAGGTTCCTTTTATATTTAATTCTCTCACCATTTTCTTTTTTGTGTGAGCCATAGTTTTTATTTTCCCATAAGATAATAGTCATCAGTTAGAATTACCAAATAAGCCTTTCTATTAATGGCAAGATTCATATACATTTTTCTCTTTCTTTAACTGTGGGTTTTAGTACCCACTATTTCTGAAGTATAATGTGTAAATTCAAATATCACTCAGATTTCAGTGATTCAAGGAGAATTTTAAGTGATTTTTGCACAAAAGTTACCTGGCAAATCATCACAATTGCTTTCTGTTGTGTTTTCATATGGACTTTAAACTAGTTGAATTATAAATCTTTACAAGGGTTTGGATCTTTTAATTGCAAGGATGCTTTATAATGGCCCCATAAAAGTTAAATATGAGACAGGCTTTTCCCCTAATTTCAGTGCTACAGATGACTGGCAAAGATGTTAGCATGGAGGTCAGGAATAGAAACAGGAGTTGAAAGGGAGTGATATTTTGGAATTAGTTTTAAATGCAGTCAATTCATTCATTTATTAGCAAATGTACATGGGTTATGATGATTTTGCTTTGCCAAGGAAGCTTGTCATTGTGGGGCCACAGTAAATACTCAATGTCTTGGTCAGGATTCTCCAGAGAAACAGAATGGATAGAGTCTGTTACATTTAATATACATAAATACTAAAATATTTATTGCAGAAATTGTCTCATGCCACTGTGGGGACTGGCAAGTCTGAATTTCGTAGGGCAGGTCTCAAATTGGAAACTTGATGGAGGTGAAGCTGAATTCCGCAGGCAGAAAAGCCACAAGTTGGAAACTCCAATGAAGGTGATGATAAATTTCCCAGGAGAAGCTGGCTGGTTGATATAGAGATAGAAATTCTTCTTTCCAAATGCTGAAAGTTCAACTCTCACTTCAAGGCCTCTAACTGATTAGATGAGAAGAAGACTCCTCCCATTGCTAAGGGAGCAATCCTCCTTTGCTGATTGTAGATGCAATCAGCCATAGATGCAATCAGCTGACTAATTATTTAAATCCATGAACTATCCTCACAGTAACAATCAGGCCAGTGCTTGTTTGACCAAACAACCTGGACACCACAACCTAGCCAACTTGACACCATCGTGCTTAGATATCAAGGTCACCTGTATTCTCCTTGGCAGTGGTTCCTTTGATTTGTGTCTAATCAAATGTCAATGGTTTTAGATCTAAACAGGAAGATCTGACACACTTGTTGAAGTGAAATTGCACCCCCGCTAAAATTTTAGCAAATCCGCAGAGAGGCCACTGAGTCCCTTCTGCTGCTGCTGAATTAGGAAGTGTGACGATCATCACAATCCCTGGGTGTACTGCATGGTTCCAGAAATGGAACCGCTCTCCTCTTACTCCAAAGTTGTATCCATTTCAACAGAGGAAACGTGAGCATCCCACAAAGTAATCAATTGCCTGAGGATCCCCCCTTCTATCCCTTGAGGCTTAGCATGTATTTCCTAAGAGAGAGTCTGGTGTCTGCTGAAATCATTTATATATTGGTTTGTATTCATGTTTATACTTTTATTTACCTAAATATATACACTCACAGAAATGTACACACACAGATGACATTTTCATTGAGAATGGTGTTTGTCAACTGAAACTGCATCACCTGCTAAGATACTTTTTAAACCTTTTATTTAGTAGTCGTTTAATATAACGCAGCGTTCTAAGCACTTGTATCGATGTGAGCTCATTTGGTGGATTTGGTCCTCATGACAGCCCCTTGAGGGAGCACTATTATTTATGCCAGGTTTCGGTGACTAGATGGTAGAACTAGAATTTGAACCCCGGGTGTCTAGCCACAGAGCGTGCCCTCAGCCACGCGGCAGGCTGCCTCTTGTTCTTTCCATTTGCGCCTGTTGGTATCTCTGCCATACACCCTTACTAGTCACGCACATACGTTTTGGCAGCCTGCCTCACGGCGTCTGCTACTCAGCGGTGCTGCAGTCGGGCTGTCACCGAGAAAGCCGGTGAAGTGCCTCTCCTTCCAGCTTCTTCCAGCTCTTCTTCAGGGAAGCCACGCAGGTAACTCAAAGTCGGCCACCGTGGGAGCATCAAATGGCAAACTTCCGGGGGTTTTTTGGCCACCACTCCACTCCACTCCTTTTTTCTCTCTCTCAGCTTAATCCTGGTTCATGTAGCCTAGAAGCAATCCTCTCTGCTTTTCCTTATTCTTACGGAGTTGGTGCTTGGCTGTCTTTTTATTCTGGAGCTCTTGTTCAGCTGCTCACTGAATTTCCTAAATTTAGTTCTTGTGCAGATGTTAATTTAGGTATATTAGAGGATGATACAAACTGGTTTCGCT
This sequence comes from Cabassous unicinctus, assembly GCA_029593785.1. Classification (NCBI taxonomy): domain Eukaryota; kingdom Metazoa; phylum Chordata; class Mammalia; order Cingulata; family Chlamyphoridae; genus Cabassous; species Cabassous unicinctus. Next base: position 40,973 of record JAQZBX010002629.1, read on the forward strand.
CACTTTCATTCTATTAGTAATATAGGCTTTTTCCCTACTTCATAACCTTGTTTTATGCAGTTTGCTCTTCTGTACCAGCTAATCACACAGGGCTGGGACCAGTCCAGGAAGGAGGGGCTCCCGGGTCAGAGATCTCAGCAGACCTCGCTGAGGCCGTGGGCACCTGACTGCCCAGGGGGTGTTCAGAAGGGCTCACCTGGTGGGTGCATGGATGGTCTGGTCCTGGCCATGTGGCAAGGCAGAGGGGACACTGGGCAGGTGCTTGCTGGCTGCCTGCCGTGCACTGCTGTGGGAACGTGGAGCTGCAGGCTGCGGCCAGACAGGTGGACAGTGCCTCTTTCCTCTCTGCTGGCAGCAGGTCTTACAGCAGACGGTGCCCTCCTTCTGGCGTCATCCCGGATTCACTTCCTGGTTATTGCTGATGTGTTTGTTTCTGGTGATTCTGTAGGGATTTTAATGGAATTTGGAAAAGAAGGAATGTCCTCAAGTTGCCATTTTTTCGGGAGTTATTCTGGATCCTATTTAAGGTTTTATTTTAAAGTTTAGACTTGATGATTGTGGCAGTTTCAGATTATTTTATGAAACCCAAGAGGAAGATGATGTTTGTAAACTAATCTGTTCCTCTGGGTGTGATACCCTTTGATTGCATTAGCTTCAGCTGAGGTGTCTTTGATTAGATCACCTGTTAAGATTAGGACTTTTGATTTAACTATGCCAGTGGGCGTGACTCAGGCTGAGTCCCCGTCCCCTTGCTGGGTCTGCTATAAATGGACACTCACACAGACAGACAGACAGGAAGAGAGAGCTCTGTCATTTTTTGATCCTGCCATGTGACAAAGGAGAATGCTCAAACAGCTGAGCCCCGGGAGAGATGAGCCATTTGCCTGACAGCTCACAGCTGACCTTGGGAAGAGGGCACAACAGCTGAGACTGATATAGGGGAAAGAAAGGAGCCCTATGCCAGGAGAGACAGGCCTTCCCTTAAGCACGAAGCCCCAAGAGGCTGGGCCCAGGAGCTCAAGAGGAAGAGGAAGCCCAGAGGGGAAGGAGAGACCAGGTGGAGATCAGTGACCATCTTGCTTCAGCACATGGCATCTGACTTTGGTGAGAAAGCATCCTTGAGTTGGGCTTTTTACACTCTTGTAACTGTAAGCTTTTACCCCAAATAAATACCCTTTATAAAAGCCAACAGAGTTCTGGTACTTTGCATCAGCAGCCCTTTAGCTGACTAATAACTGGTGTATCAGAGTATTAAACCACTGGGTCTGAATAGAAAAACATGCTGATATATTTTAAAGAGACTTGTGACAATGCCAGTGTGTTCCCAATTACTTGAAATGTTTGTTTCTCATATACGGGGGGAGGGGGGATAGAGGGAAGGAAAGTACAAGAAGGAAGAAGATGACAAATCTGGAATCTAGGATGCGAAATGGTCAATTGCACCATGGAGTCCCGGGAACTAGGGAACCAAAGCAGGCCAAAGGTGAGGAGCCAGGAGAAGCCGGCTGCTCTCCCTACAGAGTCTTCTTGCTCTCCCAAGACTGGCCAGTTTGCCCCAGGACCTCCTCAAGGCGCCCACATTTGGATTTTGACAGTGGACGACCACTAATAATCTTATTAGAAGAAAAAGATCTTATTGAAAATAAACTTGATGAACAGTTTTTAAAATATTCTATTTGAATTCAAAAAGCCCTGGTTGGTCTTTACCAGCAGCAAGTGAATGCTGTTTGCGACAGTCTCATTCGCTGTTGCCGTTGTGAGATCAGGACACCATCGGGCAGGTCAGATTGCATCAGGACAACAAAATGAGGCGAGGTTTGAACTCCTGTGAAGACACGTCAGGGTCATGTGCAAAGCCTGTCCAGCCCCAGCCTCTACCACTCAGCTCCGCAGACAGTCGCGGAGGGTGCCAGGGGTGAGTCACTTCTTTATCTCTTTACTGCTCCACTTCTCAGTCACTGCTCTGTGGAGTGTAGACGTTCACCGAGAGACTGTTTGTGAAGAAGGGGTTCTGTGGTCAAGTGAGTTCAGAAAACGCTGCATTGCATGCTTCAGCCTTCTTTTGGAGGCGCTCTGTGGACGCTAGAATATTTAAGGCTCTGAAAACACCTGCGGCAATGAAACCTCATTTCTGCTGTTTAATGAAGCATGTCCCTAATGTATTTGAGCGTGGGGACTATTTTTGAAAAATAAGAAACCTTTTACCCTATTTCAGAGCTTTGGAAGATGCTTCCCTGATTTTCCATTCCTTTGAATGGGGCATATTATTTACAAAAAAAATTCGTTGAAAATGTAGAGTGTGTGAGTGTTTAGCACTTAAGGATGTATTTTGCTTCTTGAAATTTCAGCGAGTGGATAATTTATATCAACTTGAAAGGATTGGACAAGGTGACATGGAGCTGCCAACTGGATTCCAGAATTCTAGAATAAGGGCTGTTCCCTGAAGGCGGAGAGCAAGTGGACACCATGAGGAAAATTCTAGATGCTTCACAGTCTCCCTAGAAGCCACAAGGAAAGAGGATATTAATTTGCTAGCCTAGCGAACTTACGAAACATTTTCCTGCAGGGAAGATTATTTCTTCCACAGAGACAAAATCTACTGCATTTTCATGATTATTTTAGTATCATTCCTTATTTTTCCTCATTTTCCAATTGCTCTCTCTACAGCTTCTTGGTTTAAAAAAATGCTTTGTGTGTTAGATCCTTATCAGAAAATGTGAGGGCACACACACACAGGTGCACAACACACACAGCAATGTTGTTTTATTTCACTTCAGAATGAAAACAAACATACATTTTAGGAAAACAGTTTTGCCTATACCTTGTAATACTGATGCCCTGTGAATCTAAAAAGCACCAGGAATACGAAAGGGAAATTAAAATGCATTAGATGTCCTCTGTGATAAAAAAAAATAAAAATAAAAAAAAAGGGAAATCTCATATTCAGGAAATCAGTAGTAAGAAATATGATTTACAATAAGGTAGAAAAAGAGCAGCTGTTCCCACACGGGGAAATGAAATAAAGTTCAGTATATTCGGGAAGTATTTTCATTTAATTTCATGGCTTCAATGGACAGAAAACCAAAAATTTAGGGTATAAAATAAAACGTGCTGCCACTAATGCCAGGTCCCTGCTGAGCCGCCGGGTCTGCATTTTTCTCTCTGCCCGAGCAGAATGCTTGCTCCTGCCTCAAGGCTTCTTCCACGATGAAGAGATTCAGATATTCCCCGGGCTCTTACTTGTCTTTCTTCATTAATAGTACATCTATCCTCTGTGGCTTCCCATTCCTTGTTGTAAAAAATATAAAGCCTGTTGGCAATCTACCCACCAGGCTAGCTGTGGGCATCTTAGGTTAGCCTTGCTGGTTTCTTATTTAATACTGGAAATTTAACTCCAGCCAAACATATGGTGAGGGCTAACTGTGTGCTGAATGCAGCCCTAGAGCCGGGGCAGCACTTGCATCCATGAGCCCAGGGAGAGCCACGGCTCTGGGGGACTCGGGGCAGCCAGGAGGGGCTGCTCCCTGGCAAACGCCCCAGCGGGTTCGGGATTAATTTGGGAAGGGTGGACATCTGCCTAATGTTATGAGCAATTCGGCACCCACCGCCTGAAGGCAGCTTTGATGTGCTGGATTGTGCTGGGAACTGGGGCAAAAACGGGAGCCAGATAGAGACTGCCTTCCAGGGCACTCCCTGTGCAAGACAGTAAAGGAATGAAAGAAGGTCCTGGATGGGGACGTCCCTCCAGCAGCGAGCCTCTGCTGAGACGAGGCCGCCAAAACAGTGCTGGGCGTTTCAGCCAGCGAGGGGGTGCCCTAGGCATGGCACCCAGATTGTTCAAAAAACCACCCTTTGGTGGAAGCCGGGTGAATACAGAAAGGCAACGTTTACCGATCATCTGCTCGGACATTTCAGGGCAAGAAAAGCACTGTATGCCATGTTCATTTTGAAATTGGCCATTTTTAGCAGGAGGATCCTCCAGCTACACCCATGCCAGATCAGACATAAGGCAATTTATTGGCAGTTACTTATTAGCCACGGGGTTTGGACTAATAGCCATTGTCTCTAAATCCCATTTTCCTTACTGATAAAATTGTTCTGTTCACATTTGTTGAAAATATCATGTAAGTAAATATAGAAGCTAAATATTGTAATTAAAATGAAACATTGCTTCCTTCAATTCCCCTACTTATTAACAAAGTTACATTTATGGCAGTTTATTTGCCACTGAATGCTTATAGAGGTCAGAATCCATTTTTATAATCAGTATTGTCTTTGGTAACTTATATTTCAGTCCACCAAGTTAGAACAAGTAATATTGTTTATCCAAGATTCTTAGTAGTTCTTGGGTTACAAGTCTATAAAAGTAAAGTAATGCATTTTATGAAAATGAAAATACATCAAAAGTGTGGTACATGCTTAAAGCAATGTAAAAAGGGAAATATTGAAAAGGAAAAGTCTTAAATCAATAATCTAAGCTCCCACCTCAAGAAACTAGTAAAAGAAAAGAAAAATAAACCCAAAGTAAGCAGAAGGAAGGCAATAATAAAAGAGAAGAAATCAATGAAATTGAAAACAGAAGAGGAAAAATCAATGAAAACCAAAAGCTGGTTCTTGGAAAAGATCAATAAAATTGATAAACCAATTGATAAAGAAAGATTAACAGTGAAAATAAGAGAAAGAAATTACTAAAATCAGGAGAAAATAATAGAAGATATCACTACAGATCTATAACAGACATCAAAAAGATAATAGAAGAATATGAGCAATAACTCTGGACACATAAATTTAACAACTTTGATCAAATGGACTGGTTCCTTGGAAAAGATGACAAGAACTTACCGAATATGAAATAAATGTTTTGAAATGGAAATGCTAAACAAATGGAATTAATAATTTAATCCCTAGATTCCCAAAAAACCTCCAGGCCTTGATGGTTTCACTGGAGAATACTACCAGACATTTAAAGAAATTAACACTATTTATGTAATCTCCTGTAACAATAGAAGAGGAGGGAGCATTTCCCAATCCAATGTAAGAAGCCAATATTACCCTGATTCCCAAGCCAGACAAAGATGATACAAAAAAAGAAAATTACAGACCAGTATCCTTCATGAATATAGACTCAGAAATTCTTAACAATACTTTAGCTCTTAGCATAGAATTCATATATGTATACATATAATTTTACACCATGACAAAGTGAATTTTTTCTGGTTATACAAAACTGAATCAATTTTTGAAATCAATCAATATAATTTACCATATTAACAGGCTAAAGTAGGTGGGGAAATCACATGTTCATATCAATAGATGCAGGAGAAAACATTTGAGAAAATTTGATACCCTGTCATGATAAAATCTCTCAAAAACTAGGAATAGAAAGGAACTTCCTCAACTTGATAAAGAATATTTACAAAAAATTTATAGTTAGCACCATACTTGGTTGTGAAAGACTGAACGCTCTCCCCTAAGATCAGGAAAAAGACACACATATTCACTTTCACCACTGTTGTTTCTGGGCGTTCTAGCTAGGACAATAAGGCAAATAAAGGAAATAAAAGGCATATAGAAGGGAGTAAATAAAATATTGCTATTTGCAGATGACATGTTTGTCTATGTAGAAAAGCCCAAAGGAACTACAAAAAAATCTCTTAGAACTAATACTTGAGTTCATCATGGCCACACGATCAACACACTGAAGTCAGTCGCATTTTTATATATGAGCAATGAACATGCGGGAACTGAAATAAAAAAACAATACCATTTATATTATACCATTTAACTCAAAAAATTAAATCCGTAGGTGTAAATCTAACAAAGCATGTATAGGACTGGTATGCTAAAAACAGCAAAACAATGAGGAAAGAAATGTAAATAAATAGAGAAACATACCATGTTCATAGATTGGGTGAGGCAATACAGTAAAAATGTTAGTTTTCTCCAAATTGACATCCAGGTTTAATATACTTCTTATCAAATTACCAGCAACATTTTTGTAGATATAGTGAAAATGAATTCTAGAAACTTATGTTTGGTAAGGCAAAGGAACTGGAATAGCTAAAACAATTTTGAAAAAGGAAATTGGAGTGGGAGGAATCCCTCTACACCTTTCCAAGATTTATCAAATAGCTGCAGTAATCAAGGCTGTATGGGTTTGGTGAAAGGACAAACACAAATGGAAGAGAACATAGAAAGCAGCAAGAGGCCCACAGCACTATGGCTAACTTATTTTTGACTCAGGTGCAAAAGCAATTTCTTTTTTCAACAAATGGTACTGGAGCAATTAGATATCCATAAACAAAAAGAAAAAAAAAAATGAACCTTGACCTAAACCCTTACATCTTATGCAAAAATTAGCCCAAATGGATCAGATATTTAAAAGTAAACCACAAAACAATAACATTTTCAGAATGTAATAGGAGAAAATCTCCAGGATCTAGGGTTTGTTGAAGAATTCTTAGTCATGACACACACACACAAAAGCATGTTCCATAAAAGAAAAAAAGGTGGATAATTAAAATAAAAAACTTTTGCTCTATAAGAGGATGGAAGGACAAGGTACAAACTGGGAAAAAATATTTGCAAACCACATATTCAACAAGACTAGTATCTAGAATATATAAAGATGCTCAAAACACAACAGTAAAAATAACAAAGAATTCAATTTAGTTATGGGCATGAAGAGACATTTCACTGAAGAGAATATATACAAATGGCAAAGAAGCACATGAAAAAATGATCAACATCACTAGCTGTATTAGGGTTCTCCAGAGAAAGAGAACTGACAAGATATATAGATAGATAGATAGATAGATAGATAGATAGATAGATAGATCTATATATATATCAGGACAGGGAGAGGAATAGGGATTTATTACAGGAATTGGCTCACGTGACTGTGGGAATTGGTAAGACCAAATTCCACAGCACAGGCCACTAGATGGAAACTTCAAAAATGGCAATTCTGAAATCTGACATGGCCGAACTCTGTCACAAGCTGGAAACTCCAATGAAGGAAAAGTTGTATTGCCTAGGAGGAGCTGGCTGGCTGAATAAGAGGCATTTTGACTCCTGAAATCTTCAGTTCCTACTTTAAGACCTCCAACTTATTGGAAGAGGAGACTCCCCTCATTGCTGAGCACAATCTCCTTTGTTTATTGTAGATGAAATCAGTTGTAGATGCAATCAACTGACTACAGATGCAAATCTTTCTATGAAATATCCTCACAGTAACAATCAAGCCAGTGCTTGCTTGATCAAACAGCTGGACGCTATACCCTAGCCAAGTTGACACTTGAAATATTCTGATAGGCTTGTAGTGCTATCTAACTAGCCATTAGTGAAATGCAAAATAAAACTTCAGTGAGATATCACTACAATCCTATCACAATGGCTAAAAAAAAAAAATTGTGTCTGCACCAAATGCTGATGAGGTTGCAGAAAAACTGGAAAACTCATATACATAGGAATATACATTTTACATAGGAATGTAAATTTTATAGCCACTCTGGAAAACAATTTGGCAGGTTTGCTTTTATAAAATTAAACATACAACTACTCAGCAAATTATACATCTAGGCATTTATCTCAGAGAAATAAAGACTTATGTTCACACAAAACATGTAAATGAATGTTTATAGCAGTTTTATTCATAAGATCCAAAAACGGGAAAAATAAAAACAAAATTCCCTCAATAGGTGAATGAATAAACCAAGTGTGATACATCCAAATTATGAAATACAATGTATCAATAAGAAAAGAATGAACTGTTGATATTCATACAAACGTGCTTGCTAGATCTTAAGGGCATCGTATTGGAGAAAAGCCAATCTCTACTTATACAACGTTCTTTAAATGAAAAAATATATACACATGGGAAACCTATCAGTAGATTGCAAGGGTAAGGGATGGTAGGAAGGAGGGAAATCGACGTGACTATGAAAGGATTCATGAGCGAGTTCGTTGTGGTGATGGGATGGGACAGTTCTGTATCTTGATTGCAGTGATGATCACACACATCTATACATGTGACAGAACGATGTAGATGTAAACACACATTGTGTGTTTTGAATAATTTTATTTTAAACGTGGTATGTTCATTGTTTTTGTTTCCTCTTAGGACTGTGGTTTTTACTAATAGGGTCCCAACAATTTGTTGTGAGCCTAGCTCTATCACATAATTACCTCTTGTCAAAGCAGATGATGAAAAATAGGCTAAGCATTTGTACATTTCATATTCAAAATACCCATCAGTAGAGTATAAATAGCAATGGCACATCCACAAATCGAGCCACAACAAACAAGGCCAATCTTTATGTATTCACTTGGAATGATCAGCTGCAATACATTTTTTTAAGTGAAAAAACAAAAAAAAAGGAAAGTTCATAGAGTGTAAGCAGTATGCTATCTTTTGTGAAGAAAGGGAAATGAATAATAACTTGCTTTTTCTTACAAAATGATCATTTACAAGGATAAATTAGAAGTTAATGAAAATGGTTTCTGTAATAGATTGAGGTGGGTAGTGGTACCATAGGAATGGGGTGGAGAGGATAAATTGAAACAAATGAACCTAATCCCATACGTCAATGATAATGTCACACAGAGGATGGTTAAGTGACTTTTGAACAAAATACATTGAAATGCAAGCAGCTTTCCTCTGCAAATACAGGGCTAGAGATCATCGGAACTGTAATTTGGAAATGCAAAGAATATTTATTCATTATTATAAGAATTTGTATTTTAGTTTTAAAACTATTTATGTCATTTTAGGATAAAGAAAAGTGAGTATGTTAATGATTCTAACAAACAAGTGTCTCAGTTTAAGAGAAGAGATATGCAAATTAAAACCTAAGCTAAGGGAAGCAGATGTGGCTCAGGCGACTGGGCTCCCGCCTACCACATGGGAGGTTGCTGGTTCGGATCCCAGTGCCTCCTAAAGAAGATAGCGAGCTGACTCGACAGGCAGGCGCGGCGAGCTGATGCAACAAATGACGCAACAAGAGACATGGGGAGGAAAAACAATGAGCGACACAGCAAAGCAGGGAGCAGAGGTGACTCTGCGATTAGACACCTCCCTCCCACATCAGAGGTCCCGGGTTCAGTTCCCAGTGCCTCCTAAAAAGAAACAAGGAAGATGAACAGACTCAGCAAGTGAAAAACAACAAGGGGGTGGGAAGAAATAAGTAAATAAAATAAATCTTTACAAAAAAATAAAATAAAGCCTAACCTAAGAAAAAATGAATAGACTAACATGATTTTGAATTATGATTAGTAGTATGAACTTATGTTTTATAAGCTGTGTGTGACCAACTAGCAATGCAACTGGAAAAAGACCTCGAATAAAAGAGGGTAAAGGTAAAGACAAATGAGTTTATATGGCTAAGAGACCCCAAAGTGAGTCGGGAGGTCATCCCAGAGGCAACGCTTATGCACATCTCAGCAGGATCTCATAGACTGCCTAAGTGGATACTACCCCAAATAGTGGGGCTCCTGAGGGCTCTGGAGACACCCAGGTCCCATGGTCAGGGCAGATAGCTCTGGAGTTTGGTGCCTTGCCAGTGGGCCCTGCTTTGGAGTTTGTGCTCCTGGGAGTGACAGAGTTGGGCTCAATTATGTCTTCCCTACACATGGCTCATCTGGCCCTTCTGTTTAAACCTATACTTGGTGCTGGAGTTTGTAGGTGTACGTCCAAGAGACTCGAGTCTTTGGGCTGTCCATTTGCCAGCTGGGCCCGGAGCCTCAGCGGAGTTGCAGCACCTACTCCCAGGTCATTGGACTCACCCAGGACAACTAACAAGGAGGTGAGGATGGACAATCACCATCCTACAACTGCAAGCAAGAGTCCCATCCATTAGCCACATGGTATCAAAACACCCACTCAATTAGAGGTGGAGTGGACATCACCATCCCAGAATCCTCAGGATTGGGGAATGAACTTTGGACTAGAGTAGACTTACTGGTATTCTACTATAGACATATTGTGATTCTAGCATTGGAAGAAATTACAACATTGATGTGGAGGCAGTGGCCACTGGAGGCTCTGGAGGCAGGGAGAGGGAAAAACAGGTGTAATATGGAAGCTTTTTTCGGGATTTGGGAATCGTCCTGAATGACACTGCAATAACAGATATAGGCCATTTCATATCATCCCATAACATGCAGAACTGTGTGGAGAGAGTGTAGACTACAGTGTGAACTATGGTCCATGCTCAGTGGCAATGTCCCAGGATGCATTTAGCAATTGCAATGAATGTGCCACACTAATGAAGGATGTTTATGTGGGAGGATGTGGGAGGTGTGGGGAGTGGGGCACATGGGAATCCCTATATTTTTTGTGTAACATTTATGTAATCTAAGTATCTTTTAAAAAATAAAAAAGTTGAAAATTAAAAAAAAAAAAAAAAAAAAGCTGTGTGTGTGATGTTAGCCATGTCTGCTGAGAGGGCCTAGAAGCTTCAACCTCTTAGGAGAATGAGCACACCCAGCAGCTAGATCTTGGTTTCTAAATACCATTCTCCACTAAAAGGAATCAGGACTCCTTGGACAAAAGGCTAATTCCAGATTTGGGGCAAGGTGAGCAGAAGCTTTTAGTGACTAAAGGAGTTGTGTCAAAGGGACTCAAGAACCAGCTTGAAGTTCAGGGATCCTACTAGCCAAACCTGGAATATTCTGAACATCAAAAAGGATAATGATTGCAATTGGTTTCAGAATATTGAAACATTTTGAAAAACTCAGAAATCCATAATGTATAAATGAAATGATATAAAATGATATAATGGTATATAAATTGATAAATTGATAATCACCACTTCCTTGCCACCATTGGAAGAGACTATTCACTGACCCAGAAGCATAGACCAATTTAGGCAAGGCTAGGACTTTTGCTTGCATATGTTGAGAAACTACAGGCACCAGTGTATTATCTAATTTCATCCTTACGAATATACCCTGTGAGGTATTATTATCGACATATTTGCAGGGGAGGCCATTAAGACTCAAAACAGTTAATTACTCCAAGATCACATAACTAGTAAACTGCCAAACCAGACTTTGAATCCAGATTTGTCTGGAGGGAAAACCTGTACCTTTCTAAGGAGATCCTGGGCAATAATCTGGTATGCTCTGTGTGCAAAGCACTGTGATAGCTTAGGGTGAATTAGAAACAGATTATGTCCTCCAATTAAACTGGGGGTGGGGCAGGGGGAAGAGTGCCAAAGAGAGCCAGAGCTAAATGCCCAAATCCCCAGGCGTGGTCGGGGGTGGACGGGGAGAACGTGGCCAGTCAGGGAGGCGTTCATAAAGTGGTCCCCCTGCACTTGCTCTGTGGCGCTGCTGGGGTTTGACCTCACACAGATGGGGGAAGCTCATGCTAAGAGGAAGAGGGCACCTTGGCCAAAGCTTGGAGATACCCAAGTGCAAGGTGTGTGTGGGCGTGTGCAGAGAGCACTAGGAGCTACTAGCTGGAGTGTCTTACGCTTAAAATATTATGAATCATCAAAGCTGATGAACGGGAGTGTCTTCAACAAAATTTAAGTTCTTCTGACGTAAAAGAGAAGAGACAGCCCAGATGTGACAAACTGAAGTGCCAACAGGAGATGCAAGTGGCTTTCCTTTGCAAATACGGGACTAGAGATCATTGGAACTGTAATTTGGGAGTTATTCCAAGATTATTGATTGTGAAGGCTTTGGGCTCTCCAAGGAGAGGAAAGGTCAAGTGTAGAACCCTACGGCAGCGTCCCATTGTGTGGGCACGAAGCAAATGTTCTTAAGGGGGAAAGAGGCCACATACACCCAATATCCACAGCGTGATATTCATTAGTTGGTGTACTTTACCAACTTGTCTAATTTGAAAAACGAAAATCACAAAAGTCTTCCAGGCATTCTGCATACAATTATTCTCACTTGAATTATAAAGGGTCAGTTTTTATTCTGGAGCTTTGTTGGATTCATTTATTTTTTTAAAAATTTTTGGATGAACCTTTTTCATCTCTTTAATGACTTCACACATTATAATTAAACATATTTTGGTAGCGAGCACATTAATAAAGTCTTTAGAAGCAAAAAGAATGAGAATTTCAGCAAACTGCTGCTGTTAAAATTGGGGGGCTTTGTTTAGGCTACCGTAATTACTGATGCTTGCATTTCAGAGTGCAGTGTGGAAGCGGAGCCGTGTGCATGTCTGAATTGGGCATATGAACCATAACACAGAGGCATTTGTCTTTGAAAAACACGTCATTTCACCTCCTGTTGGAAACCTTTCAATACTCATTTCCTCGTGTTCTTGCCATTGTCCATACAGTAAAATGCAGATGTGACACTTGTGTTGATTGAGAAACTTCTAGTTGATGCTATTGATTAAGAAGGATGGATCCCCGGGTATCACTGAAGATTGTCGAAGACAAACCCTAGTACACTTCTCAAGAGACACTGAGCAGCAGTTTCAGCGTCATCTGGGGACTTACAAAGCAAGATCCCAGGCTCTGTCCCAAACCTACTGAGTCAGAAATACCGAGGGTGGGATTGGCAAACTGTGTTTCCGCACCTCTGGGTGATTGTTACGTGCCCTAAAGTTTGAAAACCACTGCTCCACAGGGTGGGGAAGTTATATTGGATTTGTGTGATTTCAATGAGTTTACTCGTTTCTCTCTTAAAAGTGACATAAAGAAAAAAATGACAGGTGCTTTAAAGGTCCCGGTGAATTATGCTTTTCCTGTGATTAATTAGAATTAATTAAATCAAGTGATTTCAGACTTAGCCTGTGTCGAAGACCCTAAAATGGAACAGTTTGTTAATGAAAATCACATGCTGCTGTCACTCATACAATTTTAAAATAACATTGGTTTCATTTCAGAAAACCTGGGAGAGCTTCCTGTTATTGAAATTGTAATTTTTCCACCAGCCTTCATAAAATCGAGTGAATAAAACATACAGTATAATTCTAACTACCCAATTACATGCATTATATATCTGTATTTCAGGTCCAAACTGCTTTGCAGAAACTGCCGTCATCCCAGCTGGAAGAGAAGTGAAGACTGACGAATGTACGATCTGTCACTGCACTTACGAGGAGGGCACGTGGAGGATTGAACGACAAGCCATGTGCACAAGGCATGAGTGCAAGCAAATGTAGGGAACAGACATTACAAGAACTCTGACGTTTTTATAGAACATTTTACCGATGTAAACATTCTAGATGACTCAGAAATAGAAATCAAAAGGAGAAGACTTTTGATGAGGAACAGTGGAAAATGGTTGGTACTTTTGCTATTCTTGGTAACAGTTCCTGCAAGGAAATCAATATATTTCGAAACATCAACAAGAACTTTGGGTATAAAATCCCTCTCTAAATAAATGTGCTATTTTCACAGTAAGTACACTAAAGTACACTATTGAATAATAAATGTATTTCTATAATCCCTCTACTAGAGAGCTTTCAATGTTTTCTATAGATACAGATTAAAACTGCTGTCTTGTCACCCACCCTCCCTGTGTCCCTGCATATCTTTTTCAGTTCTGATTCCATTACATGGGAATGCTTGTAGTTGATAACCCCACTTCACATCTTCACGTGGAATAATGTACCCAGGAATGAATCATAAGATAATGGGACTGATTTTTCCTGGAACCCTGTCCAACTTCTGCTTACTTACAGTAATATATCTAATTTTTTATCTTTAAGAGATCCAGCCTAAATCACATAAATATAATACATCCTTCTTATAATAACTTACTGCTTTTATCATCTTCATTCTCAGATATTTGGGAAATGCAGACAGATTACTAAAAGACAACGTTTATAGTTCATTCAGTGCTCCCACATTGTGGTCCACAGATAAATGCACACATATATTTCATTTTCACTTATACTGACTTTCTCTTCTAAGCATTATGTTACTCATCCCCTAAACTGAGGAATAGTATAGGCTGGGAAATTTGCATCACTATTCCATAGAGCTGAAGCATTCAGTATAATATCATTGGCAAGTTGCTTGCTTCCCTGAAAGGGAACAATTGAACTCCTGAACCAGTTTATTCCTGAAATCTAAATTTGGCACAAGTAACCCAGCTCTCAGTTCAGTGGAATCATATTGCTCATTGGATTGAATATCTATCTTCCAAAGTGGACATAGTAAAATCTTACTAAAAGATAACTCTGTATTAGTCACTCTTCAAAAGAAGAGTGAGAATGCTGTTCACTGCCCAACTATATTTTAAAAAACAACAACTGAAAGACAGGTGTACTCCATATCTTTCCTGTAGATATACATATAATTTCAAACCAACTTTATTTCTTTTTACTGTGACAGGGAATGGAAGAAGCCATTGTAAACTCGTGCTGATCTTAATACAAATTAGAGAACAGTACAGCTTTATCATTATGTCAACACTTGGCACATTGTTGAAAGAGGTAGTAGAAGACTTAATAGTATGGGAAAGAAACAAAATTATGACTGCTAAAAAAAGTCTTGAAACTTCATTTTTCATGTACATAATCCAAAAATTTGAACGGAGCACGTGTTAAGCACAAGGTATTGTGATTACAAGAGGAATAAGGCATGGTTCTTGCCTTTATTGGCTTGTAGTTGCTAGCATAAAATGAGTACGAAATTAAAATTCTTTTTGTCAGGAGCCAAACTAGAGGTCAGCAAAGCATTATATGAGGGTAAAGAAGAGAGATGCCAAACCCAACTTGGAAGGTTAGGAAAGCATCCTAAAAAGGCACAGAGAAAACAAACAAAAATATCATTCAATTAGTATTATTAAAGATTAAATAACATTCAAGAAAAATGGATGTGTTTGCCAGTCATTGAAAAGCTGAGCCATTGTGAACTTTCCTAAATGTGAAGCCACTGCTTGTCTCTGAATTCTCAAGAAATTTACATATGCTTGTATTTGTTCATTTTTATCTTGCTCATAAAAGAACTTCTGGGGCCAAATGGGCTCCATGCACATAGATGTTCATGGAAATATCCAGGGGAATTGGTAGCTAATTGTTCTCAGAGTGATGAGCATTCCCAAACTGAAGTTTTGGCATTAAAGCCTGACAGGCATAGGCATTCGCTGCATTATTGAAGGGTAGAGTTTTAGGAGGTAAGGTTGTAGAACCATATGGCTTTGCCTGCATATGGCCCAGCCCCCTGGGTAGGTGGGCCATTAGCTGTCTCCAGCAGCATGCAGGTCGCTCTTCTCTGCCCACCGGACACGAGGCGATGAGAGAGACTCCATCCCATTCTCTCCACTCCCCTTGGTGATGACTCTCTGCTAGGATGGGGCGGAAGCTCTGGAAAGAATTGTGGTAGCATCCTAAATGCTGTGAGAATCTCTGGAAGCCCAGTATTTGGTTTCTTTTAGAGTGAGTAAACATGATAACTGGTTTCACTCAGTCTACCCTAGCCTGACCCATACTTGTCACATCCGCACTCTGAGAGAGGGAGCTCATCTGCTGTTCTTAGACAAAACCAACTCTACTCTCACCTTCTGACCGCAGACCCACTCCTGCTTGTCTCCACTTAGGAACAATAGCCTAACCAAGCATATGGCAGAACTTAGTAACACAGCACATATTCCTGAAAATATAAAGAGATTATTTGCATTTTGGGCCAAGAGGAACTTCTGTTATTCTTAGGTGCATATTTTTTCTTGCATTTAATTTAGACTTTCACATCTATATAACTATTTTGGGTTGGAGCTTATTTTTTTCTACTCCCTTCCCATACAATTCTTGCTGAAATTATTAACAATGCAGCTGTTCTGCCCAATAAATATAATAACCTCAATAACTGTACTTTAAAAAGAGAAAACTATGAGCTAGGTGATACCAAAAAAATTATGGCCTCCACATAGGCTTCAGAATTTAAAAACAGATCTTTTTGGAGAGACACAATTCTTAAAATTCAAATAGACCTGCCTTATAAATACATAATAATGATTGTTAGATGATTTATTAAGAGTTTAAAAAATGAAGCTGTGCTTACAAATGTATTATTTTAAGTGACTTCAAATTATTCAACCTATGTTTAGATCGGAAAATATGAAGCTACTTTTGTAAGTAATAGAGTGGTTCAGGAAATTATCTAATCTGACGTTTAAGAAGATTTTCAAGTTAGATTCATCCCATCAGTCGTGGTTCTTTCCATGTTGGGTGGATCAGTCAGAACATTGATTTAAGTTTGCAGACATCTTGGGTAAAGTAAACTCACAAAACTGTATTTCATTCATGCTGCAAACATTCGGTGCGCCCTGGCCATGTGCCAGGCCCTGCCAAAAGGCTGCGACTGGTCAAATAGAGAAGTGAGTTTATCCTTGACATCAGAAGTTGATGTGCTTTGAAACAATTTCACACTGGATCATCTTGCTTTTAATCTCCAATACATACCATTTCCTCATCTCCTTTGTGTGGTAAAACAGGGTGAGAGAGGAATTCTAATACCGTCTAAAATGTGTAGCACCATGAATATCCGTAGGGGACTCCCCCCTCCCCAGAAATAATGTGTGTATACAATGTCATCAACTGTCCTGATATTTTCAGAGAATTCAGATGTTTTCTATTTCATTTTGTATTTTTGTTTTGATTGTAAGCAATGGCATGTGTTTTGAATGTATACACTATTTGAAACAAATTTACAAAAAAATATGCATTATTCCAAACTATTACTATTGGAAACTGCAACTATTATTTTAAATTTAGGCTATTTAAACATACGGAAAACAAAATTATAGACACCACCCAGATCGAACAAATATTAACAATTTGCCATGTTTGCTTCAGCAGGCAAGAGATCCAGTACTAAACATTTTATTAATTTTGAAAGTCATATGTTTTTCCCCAATGCAATGCAGTAAGAAAAAATAACTTAGATATCATCCCATGTGAAGAACAGGGAGATATCGGATGTATAAATATGCACTGTTAGTTAACACCATATGAGCTTCTTTGGCCAATGCAATTTGCAATCTTGTGGTCTTGCTAGACTGACTTACATTCTCTTTTTCTTCCCACAAAAGGATCTGTAGATGGCTGACATGGTGAATGACTTCCCTTAATAATTAATTTAGAGAAAGCAATTCACTTATTTTGGAATATATATCCTTTTTACATTTCAGCCATCACTTCCAAAATTCAGGTTTTCACTATTTCATAGTACAGATGAAACAGCCTACATACCCCACCTCCTCACCCCAAAGCAACCATTTCAGTCTGCTAGCTTTAGTTTGACAAACGCAGATCTAATTTTCTGCTTAATTTTCCGCTCTGAGGATCCCAAATGCATACAGAGGAACAGCTGGACTCTTCAGCTCAGCAGACTTGTATCTTCTCCACATCATAACCCCATCTCCTGCTCGCTATTTCGAACTTAGGTTCTGGGCATCCAGCCTACACTTTCAGCATGCCCTCGACTAGCCCAGCTTCCGGGCACAGAGTACCCTTGCAGCATGTTGTAATATTAGCCGTTTTTCAATATCCAACTCAAGTGCCATTCCTTGTGGGAAGGCTTCTTTAATCCCAATTGGATTAACTGTCACCCTAAGCCTCCGCTGTATACTCATTTGCTACCTTATTCTATCATTTACACAATAGAAATCATGTCGTGCTTTGTATTATAGTTAGTTTTATATCTGTTTTCTCTTCTATTTATATGTCCCTTAATTTAGATTATGGGACGGTCAATCCCCAGAACATAACCCAGTATGTTTTATGTTGAAGGCTTTGAGTTGTATTGAATATTAACTCAAGAGTTATTTACCATCCTTGTTTAAAGTCAACAAGAGCTCCCTGTCGTCCTTTGGATTCTCAATCAACTTGCAAATCTCAAAGAGTCCAGGACTCTACAACCTGGGACATTCCAAATACCCGACTCTTCATGGTTTAGGATGAATTATGTATGAAACAACCACTGGCCATTTCTGATACAAGGCAGGAAGCAAATTTGCTGTAAAGTTTCTGATACTGAAAATAATTTCTTATGTGGTGGGGATATTGGTACTTATTGATGAGAAAACAAATTAAGTTTACAGCTTTGCTATTTATTAATCAGCTTATTTCCAACTTTTGGGATATGTATCTCTTATCTTAGCATTTCTGTTGTGATTTTGAGTATTTCTGCATATTTTAATCTTTCTACATAACACAATTAAAGACCTCAATAGTCATATAAGGGCTTGATAAAATAAATCAATGAACTGAACAGTCTTGGCCAGAAATACAACAGTTTCATAGCCTGATTGAAATATGTTAAAAATTGATGGTTGTCTAAATTTCACCACAGTGTCAAGTTTTACTCTGAATTTTTCAAAGCACCTGCTGTTGTAACTTTCACACCAAAAGGTAGAAATTCAGTCTAAATGCCTGGTTTTTAAATGAATAAAGTCCATTGAATGTAAAGTGATACTGACAATCATGTCGAGAAGTATTTACCCAGAATTTCAATATCATTAAGAAAACTTGAAAATTGAAATATGCTGTAAAGGCTTAGCAAATGGGCAGTTTATGGTCTTAGAAAAAAACTGTTTAACTTCTTCCTGTTAAGTTCAGAATGATAACGCATATGACTTACATATTATATGGGTACAGAATTATCAAAAATAATTAATGGATACCTGTGAAGTTATTTTAGTATTTTAGTGATACAGCCTGATGACTAAAAACAATTCTAGAAATTTTCCCCTTTCAGGAAATAAAAATATTTATCAATTTTTATTCAATATCAATAGTTATTATTTTTTAAAATTCCTTGACTTCAAATTTTAGGCAGTACTCTTTTCATATATACTTTGTAGGAATACTCATTTTCCCATTCCTGTATTCATTAGATTTACACTATCCAGGGAAATACAATTTTATTTTAATATTTTTTATTTCATGTACTATTTCCTTCCTAAGCATTTCATTTTCATAATTAAAACAGAAAAAGTGAAAAGTACCCGCTCTTTCTATGAAACTATTAAAATGTTGTATTATAACCAAGTATTTTATTTCATAGTTTAAAAAGATCCACTCCTGGGCAATCAATAAATGTGTATTATAATCCTAGAATTATGCTAAGTGCTTTCACTTATGGTTTCATTTAACTTCACAGTTTCCCTAGGCAGTAGGTAACATTATGCCTGTTTTTGAGATTCAGTACAATTAAGCAATGGGGTTGAGTGAAGAGCCAAAATCTGTTTTACACAAGGGGCCTGGGATGTGAGGTCTTGTCGTTAGCTTCTAGTGCAGGCAATTAGACAGTACTATCCCACATGCTCGCCCTACTGCCCTGGCCCCCACAAACACAGGGAATCGACAGCAACATGTCACACGCCCTCTGGCAATCTCCATCCTTGTCAAAGTCAGAGGGGACTCCTCACAAAAATGTTGTGCCCTCCCTAGTCTACATGCTAGACATATATTTTCACTCCTACCCAAACTATCTATATCTAGATCTCTCATTAAAATAGTATTTGAACATCAATAGTTGGCCTTGCACTGAAATTTACAAAAAAAATTGACCAAAAGATTATGACCCAGTCTTCCTGAAGCCAAGGAAAGTAGACTGCCATTTATTGGGCGCCAGTCGTATGATGGCCCTGCGTTAGGCATTTCTTCTCATCTTGCACCATATTTCTTCCCTCCGTCAGGTAATGCACGGGCATGCAATGTTTTCCTCATTGGATGGATGAGGAAATTAACATCCAGGAGGTAACTTGTCCAAGTTCCAGCGATGGAACTGGGGTTCATTCTGTATGGTCCCAAATCCCAGGAACTGCCACCACCCTGCCCTGGAGATGGGGCTGGAATCAGCAGAAACACCTGCACCCAGGGGTTCTTCCAGCGAGCAGCCGCTAGCCTTGCTCCATCACCCTCTACAGGTATTTGCTGGGTATACCCTACGTGTCAAACACTGTTTAGGCCTGGGTGACCGAGTCGCGTGTGGTTCTCGGCCCGTGGAGCCTTGAGTCTGGCATGCCTAGAGGTCCTCGGCCCCACAAAATACAAGCGATGGCGCCTCGTGCCGTTCTGCACTTTTGCATTAATGTCATTAATTTACATCAGTATCACCAACAATTTTCAACAAAAATGTGTGCTACTTCCTGATACACAGTAGCTAGGGATAGAATTGCGACAAGAATATTCTATGACTTAAAAAAAAAAATAAGTGCCTACTTGGGCTAGTTATATACTCTGCAATACACTGTGCACAAAGCTTTTCGTTTAATCTTCATGAACTATAATTTAATTGATATAAAGCACATGCTCTTTCGCAAAACAAAGACTGTCCCCAACCAAAACAATCACGGCAAGGTGGAGGTGGTCGGAGGAATGGGAAGATCCCACGGCCACCGATCACCAGGCCAGAGGCAGGGTCGGCCCAACTGCTGCCACCCTCCCTGGGTAGCCCCACTTTAAAACAGGCATCACTGCAATAAAGGAGCTTGATATAAAACATACTATTTCTTCTCCATCTCTTTGTAGGTTTTAGATTTATTATGGCTAATTGATACCTTGAAGAAATACATGGTATAATAGAAACACGGAAGTGGGAATCAAGCCTGGCCCACTGTTTAGGCCAAAACTAAATGTCTTTTAATGGACTAAAAGTAAAAGTCCATTAAAAGTAATGGACTTTTTAATACAATACATCTAAAAGGGCAAATAGTGTTATCTAATAATCAGGAGGGAATTTAAAGGGTGTGATTAATTTGGATATAGGACAAAAATGGAAAGGTTGAAATTTAGAGTAATAAGAGTTTAAAAGGTATGTTAGAAACTTAAAATATTGAGAACTATGACTTAAAAATTCAAAAATATATTTTGTAATGAGCCCCTTTCCTATGAAAACGAAGTAATAAACCAAAAGTAGTCTTTGGGTAAGGTAATTTTCCCTTGAATTTATTCCTCAAAAGTGTCTATATTTTCCAGCTGGAAGCTGTTCTGTCTACACACATGCAGGCATCTGTACAAATGGTCAGCCAGTTACCCTCTGAATTCACCAACCTGAAATGTAAAGAGAAATATAAGCAGGCTCTGATTAGGACAGAAGGAATGAACAAAAGATGAGGCAATGCAGCACTGGCTAGAAATTCCTTTTCAGTTGACATCAGAGGAGATTATCAATTTGTTAACAGCGTTCACACCAACCCTGCGCTTCACCAAAGTCCACCCAGCCACGGGTATGTTTTATGAGTGGGTACAACAAATGGCCCAACTCAAATAGTACATAATAATAGACTGTCAAACACATAATGCAAAGAACGAGGGCAGCTGGTAGCTCAGTGAGCACAGCCTGCTTCCTCAGCGGAGGATGCATTCAGAGTGGACTGTTTGAGCAAGATTCTATTTGGCAGCAACTTTGCCATTCTAATTTGGCTATATAAATCCAGCTACAAGATCTATGACTATTTGCACATAGCTATAAATATGAGCGTGTTTACATACACATATGTATTTAATTGTGTTATTTATCACTCGTAACGTGAATTTTAAAAAGAATTCTAAATTCCAATTCCATAGACCCAGTAATTTAAAATTTAGAGATACTTTTAAATGGCCTTATTTACCAAATATATGTCATGTTTTGCAAGTTATCAGATGAATATAAAATCATAGCTTTCTGTTTCACCTTTAACAGATTGTGGTAGGAAAAACACTAAAAAGAAATCATTACATTTGTGAATTACAGAGAGCTTTCAATAGACTGAGAACAGTGATTCGTTTCTGTAAGTTCTTCGGTGAAAGTGAGCTGGGCAGTAAGTGCTCGTGTCTTCCACAAGTTTATCAAACACCAATCTCATCGACAAAGCATAAAATTTACTAAAACATGAACCATCATTTTTCCTGCATATCTGCCAGATGGGGGACTTTGTGCTCAGTGCTTAAGATATCAAGAGGAATTCCAGTTGGGGGAATAAAAGGAGAGGGAAATTGATCGAAAGGGCTACAGCTGATGCTTCAGGAACCTGGGGCTATAGGTCCAGGTACAAAGCCAGAAGTAGCTTTTTTAAAAATATATTTATTTTATTTATTTCTCTCTCCCCACCCCCTTGTTGTTTGTACTTGCTGTGTCTGTTTGTCTTCTTTGTGTCTTTAGGAGGCACTGGGAACCAAACCCACGACCTCCAATGTGGGAGGGAAGCACCTGATCGCTTAGCCACCTCCGTTCCCTGCTTTGTTGTGTCTCCAGTTATGTTTTCATCTTGTGTCTCTTGTTGCGTCATCTTGTTGTGTCAGCTCGCTGCACCTGCCTGTCGTATCAGCTCGCTGTCTCCTTTAGGAGGCACCGGGAACGGAACCATGGACCTCCCATGTGGTAGGTGGGCACCCAATCACTTGAGCCACATCTGCTTACCCCGAAGCATCTTTCTTAATCTTTGTATCATAGATGTCCTCAGTAACCGTTTGCAATGCCTTGGCGTTCTGGAGCTTACCTTTGGAAGTCTGGTCCTCAGTCAGTCCCTTGCTCATTTCTCCTCAGGAGCACGTGCCTATCTCTGTGCCACAGGCTCCCTACCTGACACAGACAGATATAGGACAACTAACAAGGAGATATATGGAGGGAGTCCATATTTGCAGAACACGTAGACTGGAGTAGAGAATATTTGTAGAAGTGTTCGGGCTATTTTTTCCTATTCTACCTTTCTTATGTATTTAAATTTAAAATATATAATTTATATAATATTTTCATTTTGTCCCAATTATATATAATATCTGCCATAAAATTCCTTGTAATGTCTCAGTTTCACGTGGAGCTGATTATATGATTAGACCCAACTTCTATGTGTTTGTGGACATATGTGTGTTGAGCTAACTTATAAAAATAAACTGTTTTTTTTTTAACTGGGTGGGTATTGCACTTCCAGGTAGAGTCACATTTAAGAGAATACTTTTGGAATATTTCAATCTTTTAAAGTAGATGAAACAAGAATGAAATGTTATTAGAAAAATACTCCAAGTGTTTCAAATATTTTGAGTAGTTTAAATAGAATCCTTGAGATGCGTTCAAATACATATTATAACTTTCACTTTTGTTATTTAAATGAAAGATGAACACTTTGCTTATACTGAACTAGTATCTACAATATAATCCTGCCCCTTGGTATTGACTTTTTAGTCCTACAAAACTTTATGACAGGGGAGCTGGGGAAGAGTGGGTGAGCGAGGGTCTCCACCAGACCCCAGCGCTGAGCAGGGTGGCACGGCACTGACTTTGACAATAGTAGGTTCTCACTTTGTCTTTTCTGAAGGTAAATGCAATGCTCATTAAACCACATATCTATAAATGCAGATTACAGTAAGTACCTTAAATTCAAAATTCTTTTTATGGAACCTTATTAGAGTGATCGCTGTTATGGCATGAGAGAAAAACTTCTTTAATAATAAATAAAAACCAAAAATCAGTTTTCTTTAAAAGCTAAGAATTCCCCATTCCTGCAATGGCAAATTAGATCATTTAGAACAATGCTTCAGTCAAGGGCAACTAGAAAAGCAGTACAGAATATATAGTTTTTCTTGAAGCCATTGGGAAACTAAACACTTAGCAAATGATTGCAAACGAAGAGACTGGAAAAGACCCAAATCAGAGTTCTGCCTGTCATTCCGAGCATTTTAGCCCCAGGTGTGTTTCTGGTTGAACTAGGATGCTGAGTAACTAATAGTACTTTGGACATCATGTGGGGTTGGGGCAGGGGACAAAATTTGGAGTCTGGGTGCACCAAAGATGGGGGCCTTGGTAACCTCCCCATCCTTCAGTCTGGGAAGCCAGGTGGCTCCATGAAGAGTGGATGGTGAACCGAGTGTGAACCCGTCATCGCCGGGACTCCAGTCTGTCTCTGAATCATTGGGTCACCCCAGAAAATCTCAATTGCTGAAACGGTTAAAGTGACCCCAATTGCCAGTGCCTCCAGGCTCCTCTCTAGACGTAAATAATACCGTCCGGGGCCTTCAGTTATGAGTACAACTTTTCAGATAAAAAGTTCAGTATATCATCAAAGCTAAAAAGGCACAGACAACATGAACACAAAGGAGCAGAAACAACGGACAACAGGTTCACAAGAGCTCCTAAGGACAGACTAATCCACGCAGAATAGAAAATGACTGTGCTGCATTCAAGGAGGTACAAGAACATTGAAAATGTCAGTGGGGAGATTAGGAACCTAAACTGAACTAGCAAAATTGAAAAGGACTACATAAGAATTTGGGAACTGAAAAACATAACTGAAATTAAAGACTTGGATGCGTGGTTTTGACAGCATACTGTACAACTTATGAGAGAATAGTGAATTTGAAGACAGGTCAAAAGAAAACAGCCACAAATAAGTGCAGGTAGGAAAGGCATCAGGGAACAGAAAGAGCGCAAATACTACAGTGAGGAAGATTAGCTCATTTAGTTTAAGCTCCGAGAGAGGGGACAGGCTGGAGCAGAAGCAACAGTTGAAAAGATAATGGCTGGAAAACTATAAATGAGACTAACTCTGTTACACTGGGGAGCATAAATCCCAAAGTAGGGCCCACTGACAGGGTGCTGAATTCCTGAGCTTGTCTGCCCTGCTTATGGTGTACGGATGTCTCTAGAGCCCTCAGGAGCCCCGCTGCTTGAGGCACTGTTTACTGTGGCAGTCAATTACCACTATACTTGCTAAATGTATGTCCCAGAGACTTAAATCTTTGGTCTGTTCATCTGCCGGTTGAGCCCTGAATCTCAGCAGAGTTGCAACACCTACTCTTCAGTTCATTGGACTCAGTCAGGACAACTAACAAGGAGATGATGATGGACAACACCCATCCCAAGGAACAGAGAGTGTCTGCAACTGCAAGCAAGATAGATCCATCCATCTGCCCCATGCTCCCTCTCAATTAGAAGCAGAGTTGGCAGCACTATCCCTAAATCCTCAGGACTGCGGAATGAACAAGGGACTAAAGTAGGCTTATTTTTATTCTATTATAGCTCTTTTATTATTCTAGCAATGCAAGAAGTTGTATCATTGATATAAAGGCAGTGGCCACCAGAGGTTCTAAGTGGAGGGAGAGGGAAGAATAGGTGTAACATGGGGGCATTTTGGGGACATTGGAATTGTCCTGCATGACATTACAGTGACAGATACTGGCCATTATTCATTTTGTCATAGCCTATAAAATTGTGCAGGGCAGACTGTAAACAATAATGTAAACTTTATTCCATGGTTAGTAGCAATGCTTCAATATGAATTAATCAATTGTAACAAATGTATTACACTAATGAAGGATGTTAATAGGGGGAAATGTGGGAGGCGGGAGGCGGGTAGAGGGGAACCCCCTATATTTTTTATGTAACATTTATGTAATCTAAATCTTCTTTAAGAATTAAAAAAAGAAAGAAAGAAAAAGAAAAGATAATGGCTGAACATCTTGTAACATTGATGAAGGATAGCAATCCAATTCCCAAGTAGCAGCACTACAGTCAAGCAAAGACAAAAAGAAAATCCTGAAAGTGTCCAGAGAAAAATGAGATTTTGTTCAAAGAAGAAATAATTATACTGGCAGCTACTTTCTTAAAATGAATCATGGACGCCTGAAGACAGTTGGACTTCTTCAACGTGCTAAAGGAAAATAAACTGCCAACTCAGAACTCCATATATAGAATTAGTAGTACCACATGGATTATAGTATGAAACCTTGCCTCGTCAAGCTCTAATATTTATTGGCACTTTTTACAACTTTTGTGGACAATGCAAAGATCCTAGTGTAGTTGAATTCCATTTACCCCTTCCTTTCATATAACTAGTGTTTTGATGTATTTTAACTTTATGTATATTTTAAATCTGACAAGTTATAATTTTTCAAATAGTCACTATACATTTAGCTATATCCCCATATTTGTCATTTTGTTGGTTTTTTATTCCTTCATCTTGGTTGTTTCATTGCAAGTTGTTTTTCTTCTGAGAATATTCTTTAGTATCTCTTTCAGTGAGTTTCTTCTGGTGGTGAATTTTTTCAGTTTGTATTTGATAGAAAATATTTTTATTTTAACTGCATTCTCAAAGTATAAGGATATAAAATGGTAAAAGAACCAAGAGGTATTATATCCTGATAAGGCAAACAGTCATGCTATAATCTATAGGGCAATCTTTTTATATGCAACTGGTAGAAAGAACAGGAAGACAAAATAATCAGAAAAGATACAGAAGACCTGAACATAATGAACAAAGGTGACCTAATACCAACTATGTAATATTATATTATATTATTATATTATATTATAATGTAAGCTTTGTTAATATATTAAAGTATATGTATTTATAAAATACTGCATTAAATCACTACAGAATATATATTCTTTACAAGCATATGTGTAATATTTATAAACAGCAATTTTATGCCAAGCCATAAAGAAAGTCTTGACAAATTATAAAGGACTGAAATATAGATTATAAATTCTGGCCATACTTCAATTAAACTATAAATAAGTAATAAAAAACTACAAGAGTCCCAAATAACCCATAGGTCAAATGAGATGTCACAATAGTAATTATAAATCTGACGATAATGATCAAGAACGAAAGGAAGGAAAGAGAAAGCAGAAATGAGTAATATCAGGAATGAAAAAGGTGACGTCGCTAGAGAGTTGTGGTCATAAGAAAATAATAAAATTATATTACGGAGACTCCAGGTTCTGCCAAGAGGGAGTAGCCCCCGTCCTCCCAGGTCCTTCCTCTCATGGGCGTACCACAAGAAACAAGCAGAGAGACGCTGAAAGGTGGAAAGCGGGCGGGCTGCCAAGGGACCTTGGTGGGGACTTGAAGAATGACATGAAAGTGAGGCCCCTGGGTTTTCTTTTGGCCTTGCTTATACCCCAGAACCTCCAACAGGCACAGATAAGAAGAACCCTAAGAAAATCCACAGAACAGAGAAAAGGATGCCCGAACAACAGAAAACATTTTGGCAACACTCACCCCACTCCAGCCAAACACCAGTGGAAAATCGTACCTCCATCTCTTGGTTTCGGGAGGGTCCTGTAGGAAGCTGGGCTCCCACCCACCCCTCGGTCCTGAGAAAGCAGGAGCAGCCCCCATTCCCCGCTGGGTGGCAAATGGCTGAGCAGGTCGAGGCCCACTCCTGCACCTCCTGTGCTGTGAAGAGAGAACCCTGGCCTGCTGCTCTGCTCAGCAGGATGCCAGGTGTGTGGATCAGGCTTTCTGCTAGCCTTGGGTAGTGGTGCTGACAGGGGCTGTGTGGGCAGGGAAGGCAAACCAACACGCGAAATATGTATATGCACCTATAAGGATGAACCATCGGAAGGGGCTGGATGTAGTCAACTTCTCCCAATGGATGGCTGGTGTCACTGAAGAACTGGGGGCTCAGTGTTGGTCTCTGTTACTCAGAGGTTTTGCATTCTCAGGTGGCAGAGACTAGATTGACCTGGGAAGGTGGGTGTCACGCTGGTGGGCCACATAAGCTCCATCTCTGCCAGCCTTGCCACTCCATTCATGCGCCCATGTGGCAGTTCTTGGTAGCTGATGATGAGAGCTGCTGAATGTCAACTGACTGAGAAATGTTATCTACTTGGTTGTTCAGTGCCTCTTTTGAGGTAGATTTTGTGTGTGTGTTGGGGGCTGTTAACATGTGATATAAAAACCACACTTTGTAATCATAGCCATGTGTCCGTCCACATGCCTCTGCCCCAGACCTCCTTGTCTCCAATATTCCAGTACTTTTCCTTCCAGCCTTTTTCCTTCCTGGCCCCTGATCACAGCCAGGACAATGGCTACCTCCTAGGAATTTGTATATATGCTTATCTTAGGCCCCTACTCCTTCGATGGGAGTGAGTTTTCAGCTCTGCTCATTGCAAAGCTTTCCACTCTCCTCTGTCTTTCAGGGCCACCTCTGAAATGTGGCAGCACCTGTCCTTCAGCTGGTTGAACTAGTGTGACTGGAGAGGGGCAATGTTACAATTGTTAAGAATGATGTGGGGCCTGGGCTTTGAGCTCAGGGAGCTTCCTTAGACCTCTGGTTCTGCTTGGTCTCAGTCCTGGCTGTACCACTTCCATCTAACAATGGAACAATTGCTGCTGGGTCTGCCCAGAACCAACTTGTAATGGGCAGTTTGGATGTGTGGTCACTCGGTGCTCCAGAGTTAAGCATTGCATCTGATTCTATTGCTGGTAGTACAGTGCCAAACTCTTCTCCCATTAGTTCTGGCCTGTAAAGGAAACCCACCATAGACCAGTACATCTCTGAAGGCCTTGTGAATGGTGTGTCCTTGGGGACCTCCTGGGAAGCAGAATTCTCTGTTAGGGTTTCTAGAGTCCTGTAATTTATCAATTCCAGCATTCTCACTTCCCTCAGTGTCTATTTTCCTCTACAACATTCCAGGGCAGCTCAGACATTTCTACTTTGCTCAGTATTGGCCATGACTTTATCCACCCTAGTACTGAGTTTTCCCATATCCCAGGAACCATGCCAGAGGCTTAAGTACTATGTTTCCAGAAAGTGTCCTAGTCAATGAACTCTTATATACCCAAGTTTATTTTCCAGTTCCCTCAGCCAAACACCCTCAAAATCCAATCCCAGGGATACTCCTCCACTTCCTGCTAATTCACTACCAAATAATGTATTCCCTCCCTTATCAGCTTAGCACTTCCCAATCCAGATAATGATGGGATCCAGGCCTATTTACTGCCCTTGCAGCCAGGAGAGAAGTTGGGGTAATTCCTGAGGGAGCCTTTACAGCATCTTCTGGCACAAAGGATATGCTAGCTCCTACTAGGGAAATACTGAGAATTTGGGCAATCTGCAGAACCAACATTTCATGGGTGTCCTAGAAGGAGAAGAGAAGGGAAAAGGGGCAGAAGGAATATTTGAAGAAGTAATGGTGGAAATTTTCCCAACCCTACTGAAGAACATAGATATCCATGTCCAAGAAGCACAACGTACTCCCATCTGAATAAGTTTGAATAGACCAACTCCGAGACACATACTAATCAGAACATCAAATGCCAAAGACAAAGAAAGAATTCTGAGAGTAGCAAGAGAAAAGCAATGCATAACATATAAGGGATAGCCAATAAGATTAAGTGCCAATTTCTCATCAGAAACCATGGAGGCAAGAAGACAGTGGTATGCTATATTTAAGGTACTGCAAGAGAAAAACTTCCAGCTAATAATCTTATATCCTGCAATGTTGTCTTTAAAAATGAGGGTGAGTTTAGAATATTCACAGATAAACAGAAATTGAGAGTTTGTAACCAAGAGACCAGCTTTAAGGAAGTACTAAAGGGTGTGCTACAGTCTGAAAAGAAAAGACAGGAGAGAGAGGTTTGAAAGAGATTGTAGAAATGAAGATTAGTAACTAAAAGTCTCAAAAGAGTAGGACAATAAAATATGACAGATAAAACCCAAAGGTCAAAATTGGTGAAATAAGAACTGGCTTTACAGTAATAACATTGAATGTTCGTGGATTAAACTCCCCAATCAAAAGACACAGACCGGCAGAATGGATAAGAAAATATGAGCCATCTATATGCTGTCTGCAAGACACTCACCTTAGACCCAAGGATACCAACAGATTGAAAGCGAAAGGC
>JAQZBX010002630.1:0-70513 GCA_029593785.1 Cabassous unicinctus
TTGTTATTGCTGTTCTCTTGTCCCTGCATTATTATTTCCATGACATTTCCAAAGTTGGGGGGGGCAGTTTTCATTTTTCATTTTCTGAATTTGAGGAGGCAATTGCAGTTATAGTCTGAGCCCCCAGAACACAGCCTAATAATAATTATTGCGTGCATCCACGTGCTTTTAGAGTTTCCCAAGGGCTCTCATGCACATTAACTGACTGCATCCCCACAACTAAACGGGGTACACATTATCATCTGCTTTTAGAAACAGGTCATCAGTGAACAGAGAGGCTGAGGGACTAGACGATGGTCCCCAAGCTCACTAAGCACAGAGCCAGGAGCAGTGGCTGCGTCCCCAGTGGAGGAGGGGGAGGCCCCAGCAGCCTCCCCGGGGTGCGCGGAGCCCCAGGCCAGACCCAGGAAGCCATCATTGGGCCAGCTGTCTCCCCCAGCCCTGCCCAATCCCCCCACGCAGCTGCTGCGTACACGCCGCAGCATTTTACTTCTGCTCCGGAGTAATGAAAGAGGTTTCTTTCCCTCAGAATTTAATTTCACGCCTGAGACTCGGTGATTAATTCCCTCCCCCTGCTGCCCCTTCCTCCACCGCCCTGCCTGCCCCTCCGCTTGTAAATTCTGCGGTGTGCCATGGAATTTGTGTGTTTTGCATCAATTAAGTGTCACATTGAGTAATTCTTCCCTGGCACTGGGTTTGTTTATCCCAACCATTCCCACAGGGCTGGGGGCGGGGAGGGGGGACAAGGCCAGGGAATCTGGCAGGGAGGGCGGGGGGGAGGGGGCCCTGGATGGTAACTGCCCCACACATCTGCATAGCGAGGGGACGCCTGGAAAGCGCTTGGATGGACATCTTGCCACTGATTGCCCACAACAGCCTCGTGAGCTCTGGAGCAGTGTCCTCCCCCCAGCGCACAAACGAAGCGCCTCCGATTCTGAGCCCTTATAAGACACAGTTTATTCCACAGCTTGTCAGGGACCCAGGCAGAATCTGCCCCAGGGTCTCCTGACTCCAAGCCCCAGTCACCTTCTGCAGCCTACAGCCACCTCCGAAACAGCTGTGAAGGTGGGAAGGGAGCAGGGCATTTTCCAGAAAGTCCTTCTCCCAGAAAGGAGAATTCCTAGCCCACCCGCTCTCCAAGGGAGCTGAGCTGAGGACAGAGAAGACAGAAAGTTCCCAGGGGCTCAGCAACTCCCACCATTCATTGAATTAGGTGATTCTGTCTCGGACCCTATTTAGTAAATGGAGCGTGGTTCGGGGCAGGGAGCTCGGCTGCTGGTCTGGACCCTGCAGGGTGATCCTGGGCATGTCACTGCAGCTCTCTGACCTCAGGGTCCTCATCTGTTTGCACCCTCCAGGGTCCCTCGGCCAGCTCCACTATCTCTGAACCTGCAGAGTTCTGCAATGTGGAGTGTTACCCGGACGACTCAGACCAGCGCCCCATCCACCCTCCCTCAGACATGTATTACTCAGCAGCCACGGGCCGCGCTTCATGCCTTGCTCGGGAGAGACAGCAACCGATTAAGCACGGCCCTGGCCTCAGGGGGCTCCCATTCTTCCCAGGAAATTAGAAGGTGCCAGGCCACTGAGGAGCTGGCCACAGTGGGTGTCTCTGGAGAGAGAAATGGGGTAGCTTAGGGGGCAGCAGTGAGCAAAAGTCTTGCTTTTAACTGGATACTCTTCAATTTTGTCATGTGCACATATTACCTGTTTAAAAAAAAAAAAAATGTTTTTTCTCTTTAAAAAAAGGGTAGTTTGGAAATAAAATGAAAGGGAAAACTCCATGTGATTGCAGGGAGAGTGGCTTGGGGCAGGCATCCCAGAAGAGGTGATATTTAGGCTGTTTGTGAAGATGAACAGAAGTTGATGGGGGTGGTGGGGATGGGACACAGGAAAGACAACAGTTTCCTGTGGGAAACTGTTGAGATCGTAGGGGAAGGCTGGGTAAGCTGGCTAGGTGAGGGCAAGTCCAGATAGGAAGTGTGGATTGTATCTTCCAGGTAAAGGGGCGCCTCTGGAGCTTTCAGAACAGGGCGGGGCCTGGTGACTGCTGCAGCAGACAGAAATCCCCTCAGAAACCGCCTGGCACCCATACTCGGGACCCTACGGCCAGGGGCTTGGTCTCCACAGACTGGAACCTCAGGCCCAAGCAGTCGGTTTCCCTTGGGCTGGGAATGCAAAACAGAGGAGAAATGTTGGGAGGTGGGGAGTGGGGTTTGCCGAAGGCTTAACTTCCTAATCCTTCCAGGGCTTCCTATGGAAAAGCACTGGGCTTCTCTGATTCTGTCTCCATTGCAGGCAGGAGGAGACAGGCGGCAGGGGCAGGGGCAGGCAGATTGTTCCCTCCACCTTGGGGGTTCCCCCAGGTCGGCTTGTGGTCCAGACCGAGACTTACAATTGCAATTGTCCTGCTGCTTACGTGGCGGAGGGGTCACTACCCGTGAGTCTGCGCTGGATTCTAGGTCCTGTCCTCCATGTGGAAGGTGCTCTCACACATGCTCTCTCCCTCTCTGGCCCTCTTTCTCTGCTTCTCTTTCTTCCATCTGTCTGTCTGTCATTCTAGCCCAGTCTGTCACGTCTCTCCTCCTCCTATCCCTGGTCCCTGCCAAGGCTCTCAGGGGCTCAGTCTGGCCTGAGGAAGAGAGTTGGGACCAAAGTCTGGGGCACAGGGAAACCCAGTGAGCTCTCCCTGAAACGTCCAGAGCAACTCGGGGTGCTCTCCCCAACTGCAGTGGGCAGCAGCTCCTGTTCTGGGAGCTCTCCTTCCCTCCCCCAGCCCCGCTTGGTCCGCCCAGGGCTGCTGACCCTCTCCTCCTTGCAGACCCTGCCGAGTCCATCCCCACCATCCTGGACGGCTTCCACTCCCAGGAGGTGTGGGCCGGCCACACCGTGGAGCTGCCCTGCGCCGCCTCGGGCTACCCCATCCCTGCCATCCGCTGGCTCAAGGACGGCCGGCCCCTCCCGGCCGACAGCCACTGGACTAAGCGCGTCACGGGGCTGGCCATCGGTGACCTGCGAACCGAGGACAGCGGCACCTACATCTGCGAGGTCACCAACACCTTCGGCTCTGCGGAGGCCACAGGCACCCTCACGGTCATCGGTGAGTAGGTGGAGCCTCTTCTGCAGCCCCGGTGACCTCTGAGAGCGCCACAGCGGGCCAGAGAGGCGCGTGGTGGGCAGCAGCCTCCAAGATCTGGCCAGTGGCCAGTGCTGGTGACCGCAGAGAAACCCAATTTGGAAATCAGAAGACCTGCCTTTCGGTTCTGGCATTCTCAGATGGTCACTGACTTTGGGCAAATCACATAACCACGATCGTCACCTCAGTGTGCTTATCTGCAAAATGGGATAATGACCCCAGCCTTCTGACCTCCCAGAGGTCAACCTCAGATGGGACAATGAGGGTGATGGTGACAAGCTCGCCACAAGGACAGGGGTTCTTGGCTTGTTGGGAGGGGACAATGCTGATGTTAATCCATGTCACTCAGAGAGGACATAATGTATCCCATCCTAGGTGACATTCAAAATATTTAGCAATAATTGATAAGAGCACTGATCGATCAGATCAGACATTGGGTGTTAACCACCAAATCAGCCATACCATCTGCCAGCTGGAGATCAGCTCTGGCTCTGTCCTGGTCCTCCCCCCATCACAGAGCACCCGGGACCCAGGAGCCGGGGTGGGACCAGGAGGCCTTAGCAGACCCCTCCTGATGAGCTCCCCTGGCAGGCAGAGAAGGTAGAGGCAGAGGGGCTGGTGGCAGCAAAATGACCCTGGATGATTTGGGGACCCAGAGTCAAACTTGTCCCCACCCTGCCCCTGCCTCTTGCTTTTGTGGCCTGGCCTCAGGTTCCCCTTCTGTAAAATGAAGAGACGTGGAGTTCCCTGCTCTCTCCTCTGCAGGGTAGATGCTGGCAGCAGGGGGCTGGGATCTGCAGATCCTTGGGGAAATCTCCTCCTCGAGGGGCAGCAACAGCCAGAGTCTCTGAACATCGTGCCCAAGGGCACCGTGAGAATAGGTGGACCTGGGCAGTGGGAACAGGCCACCCAAAGGTGATGCCACCCCACTTCTGCACTAAAGATGGACCAAGGACGCTCCTCCCACCTCCACCTCCCCCACGCCCAGCTCACGGGCACCCTCAGGCTGGCCAGAGAACACAGAAGAGCCCCCTGCCCCCGGCCTCCTGGGCCCGGCGTCCTTACTCCCCCAACCCAGATATGCACCCAGACTCCTCCCCCACCGTCAAGGGGCTCTTGACAGTTAGGATGAGTTTATCTGGGGTGCTGGGGAGAGGCCCTCCTTATGCAAATTCACCATGAAGCTGGAAGAGCAGAACCCCAAGAAGGGACTGTGTACAGTACAAATGCTTAGGTTAAAATGCTGAAGGCCCTGCTCCTGAGGGTTTCCTTGTGTCCCAGCAAGCCCTGAACACGGAGAGGGCAGGTGGAAGGACCAGGGCGGGGACCCGCTTCTTCCCTCAAGCACTGTCCAAAAAGTCTGGTCTGATATGACCTTCACACCTTCTCCTCCTGTTACACACGCCCACACACACATACACACACACACACTGGCTCATAGAACAGTTCAGGAGATGGCACACCCCCAAAGCCTTGGAAAACTAGCACACCTGACTCCAGGTAAATCTGATGTGCGTAGCTCCTGCCCCAGTACGTACAGACAAGCAGGCCTTACACAGACGGACACAGGCGTGTGTGCAGAGAGACTCATGTGCCCACTTCCCCAAGCACACCTGTGCACAGACACACACACTTCTCCATGCTCACACTCAAGTGCACTCACAGAGATGGACGGTGACTGCCTGCAGGTGTGCACACACTGCTCTGCCCTTGTAGGCAGAGCTGCACCTGGTTCTCATGCCACCCTCAGCCCCCCATCCTGCCCCACTGTGGGCTGGACCACCAGCTTCCAGGCGAAGGGACATGGCTTTTCTCTGTCCCTCTTTGGCCCTCCCTGCCAAGTTCGTGGAGAAGAAAGCAATGCTTTCTATCCCCTCCCCTATCCTGCCCAAGTCATGCAGGGGCCGTGAGGAGACAGTGGTGGGCACACAGAGCCCTGGGAGCCCTGGCTGGTGACAGGGACAAGCAGGATGCCTCCTGCCTCATTGTGCACTGGCCTTTCCCAGGCAGTGGGCAGAGGCTCTGGGGAGTGAGTGGGGTGAGCTGAGAGTGAACAGTCAGGTCTGCTTTGATGGCTCCCCAACCCAGACAGCCCTTCTCCTGCAGGCTGACTTATTGGGGATCCCAAGCTCCCACAGGCCAGAGCCCCTTGTACAGAACCCTGAGCCCCATGGAGATCAGGAAAAGAAGGGCTGGCTTGGGGCTAGTAGCCAGCCCACCAATCAATTAGCAGACATGGCTCAGGCCGCAGTAGGGATGTGAAGAAGAGCGAGACACAGCCCTGCTCCAGAGCAGGAGACAGGCACAGAAGGGGTATAAGAGACAGTGAGCTCAGTGTGGCATTAGTTATGCACAGGGCCTGAAGGAGGTCCAGAAGAGGGAGCTGTAACCAAGCCTGGGACCGGGAGTCACAACCAGGAAGGCTTCCTGGAAGAGGCACCTGAGCTCACTTCTGAAGGATGAGTAGGAATTGGGCAAAAGGGGCAAGAATTACCCTAAGCAGAGGCTGTGAGGCAAGAGACGGCCCAGGGTGTGCAGGGAGCACGGGCAAGTCACTGCTGCTCTGGCGACTGAGTGTGTAGTTGCAGCGGGAACCGACAGGGCCAGGGGGTGGGCAGGAGGGTCAGGTCCCTGAAGGCCTCGGGGGCTTCGAATGCCATGCTCAGCTGTTGGGGCCGGGGACGTCCTGAGCAGGGAAGTGGCTGGCTGCAGCCTGGAGCACAGATGGAGGGAGGCAGGGAGCAGACCCCACACGGGGGCCTGCAGCAGGGCAGTGGTGGTGGTGAAAAGAGGAGGGAGCCCACGGAGCCACATGAAGGAAGGGACACCCACGGAAGGCAGCCGCCATCATCTGTCCCGGTATGGGAGGCAGGCAGCTGAGCCGGGGTGCCTCTCTGGCTCCTGCGGTGGGTGGCGGGGAAATCAGTCAAGCTTCTCCCCCACCCCCCCGTACCACTCAGTGAGCAAAAGGGAGCTTCGCCCTGGGCAAAGGGGCATTCGAGGAAGCACAGGCCACCAGAAGAAAAGGTACAGGGGATCTCCTGGTCTGACCCTGCCATTTAACAGATGAGTGAACTGAGGCCTGGAGAGGGGAATCCACCAGTCCCACCCACACAAGGAATCTGGAGGCAGACCTGAGCTTGACCCTTGGCCTCTGACTCCAGGTACTTTGGGGACCACCTCCCACCTCCAGCCACACCCTACCACAGTAAGCCCTTTTTCTTTTCTTTTTCTCCCCCCATTTCCCCTCACCTCTCCCGTGCCCGGCCCGGCCCAGACCCCCTGCACGTGACCCTGACACCAAAGAAGCTGAAGACCGGCATTGGCAGCACGGTCATCCTCTCCTGTGCCCTGAGTGGCTCCCCGGAGTTCTCCATCCGCTGGTACCGCAACACGGAGCTGGTGCTGCCCGACGAGGCCATATCTATCCGTGGGCTCAGCAACGAGACCCTGCTCATCACCTCGGCCCAGAAGAGACATTCCGGGGCCTACCAGTGCTTTGCCACCCGCAAGGCCCAGACTGCCCAGGACTTCGCCATCATTGTGCTCGAGGGTGAGCTGGGGCAGCCGTGGCAGAGGGGTGGGATTCAGGGCCCCGCTCACCCTCACCTGGAACCCCAGACTCCCAGAGCCCCGGCCAGGGGTGCCCTGCTCCAGACTCCCCCTCCCCCTGCCAAAATGGCAATAGTGACAGGAAGCATTTATCAAGCACTTTCTGCAGCCCAGGCAACTGCACGGTCTTATTTAATCTTCCCAAGTACCAAGAGGTACTTTTATGTTACCTATTTTGCAGTTAAGGAAACTGAGGCTTCGGTCACTTGCCCAAAGTCACACAGCTCTGCCAAAGGGACAGACCAGGGATTTGAAGTCAGGCCTCTTAACCCTCAGACTATATTGCTTCTGCCCTCTGAAATTACTAGAACTTCACTACTAGAGGGGTTTCTTCTGGGTCTTGAAGGCTTTCAGTCTCCCAGCAGCCCTTCACAGTAGGCTCTGTTCCTTGCCATAGACCAGATTTCAGCCTTTAAAGTGGCTGTCACCCAGGGTTCCTCACCCAGGACCTCTTGTACAGTTATTCAGGTTGTTCACTGCACAAGGTGCCCAACCAAGAAGGAGAATGAGGACTGAAGTCCAGCTTGCACTCCACTTGCCAAGCCATGTGCCATGGCACCAAGGCATCTTCTCTGCATTTGCACCAAAGTTCTTACCCCCAAGTTTAGTGGTTCTCCAGCTCCTCCCTTTGCTACTACCTAAGAAAAACCTA
The DNA here is from genome assembly GCA_029593785.1 of Cabassous unicinctus. Lineage (NCBI taxonomy): Eukaryota > Metazoa > Chordata > Mammalia > Cingulata > Chlamyphoridae > Cabassous > Cabassous unicinctus. The sequence continues at coordinate 7,401 of JAQZBX010002630.1, forward strand.
TGACCCTATTCCTTCCAAGGATTTTTCACTGTGGTAACAGATATCAAACCCAGGCAAGTCCCACAAGTATCAGGATCCTGGGTAATTCCCTACCCAGCAGCAGACTATCCCCGGCCCAGCACAGTATTTTGCTGAGGGGTCACCCCTTTGCCTTTAGTGGAATTACAGACGTTATAGAGGACAACCACTGGTGGCCAGTTCAGAACAGGGAGATGGAAAATGAGGCAGGTGTGAGGGGCAGAGGGTGGGGAAGGTGAGGGGCAGAAAGGGAGAGGACAGGGAAAGAGGCAGAGCAGGAGCCGAAGGCAGAGCGACCCCTGTGGGCTCTCCCGGCTCTGCCGGGCACCAGGCTACTCCCTTGGTTTTAGATAAGGGACTCCCCAGAAGTGGGGCAGGGGCTGGCAGGCTGGCTTGGATTAACATCAGCATTTTGGCATAAAATGTGGGAGGGTGTAGAGAATACCATCTCCATTTGCCTTGCCTTTTTTTGTTGTTGTTAAACTTAATGCCCATTTTAATCCTTTATAACAATTCTGTGTGGAAAGGGGGACTGAGGTTAATAATCACAACCCCCTTCCAAGTGAGGAATTGGGGGCTTAATTGTCTTGTCTGAGGGTATTGGGTTAGCCAAGACCCCAGGCCAGGCCACAGACTCCACACTGCTGGTGGTTCCCCACGGCCCACTGCCTCTGGGCAGTGCTGTGTTACGCCTCCAGCGTTGTCCTTTGGCTCACAGGGCTACAGCAGCAGCCCCTCCCCTGCTGGCCCAGGCACTTCGAGAGAGAGAACTGAATTTAGACTCTGCAGGGCCAGCCCAGGAGGGTCCTGGTGCCACACTCAGTTAACTGCTGGTAAAAGAACTAGAAAAGTTGAGAGCAGCAAACCTTTAAGCATTTACTGAGCGATGAGCTCATTCTTTTTTCCCCATTTTTTTTAATTAGAGAAGTTGTAGAGTTACAGAAAAATGATGCAGAGAACATAGATTCCCATATCTTAAATTTAAGCACTCATTCGTGTAATCCTCACAACAACCATACAAAATGGGTGTAATCGTTATCTCCGTTTTGCTGGTGAGGAGATGGACAGGCTCAGAGAGGTTAAGTAACTTGCCCGAAGATGCAGAGCTAACACGTGGCTGAGGCGGGACTCAAAAGCAGGAACCTTAACGCATGTGGAACAGGAACTGGCCCTCGAAGGCTTCTGTGGACAGCCAGTGGACCGAGCCACGTGGTGTCTTCATTAGTGGCCTGGCCTTCGTCCTATGGCTCTGCCTCCTGCCCCTGGCCGGGTGGGCTGGCCAGGTGGGACGGTCTCTTGGTGGCACGGTGACCCTGAAGGGGGCCCCTCGCTCCCTGCAGACGGCACGCCCCGCATCGTCTCGTCCTTCAGCGAGAAGGTGGTCAACCCGGGGGAGCAGTTCTCGTTGATGTGTGCGGCCAAGGGCGCCCCGCCCCCCACGGTCACCTGGGCCCTGGACGACGAGCCTATCGTGCGGGACGGCAGCCACCGCACCAACCAGTACACCATGTCAGACGGCACCACCGTCAGCCACATGAACGTCACCGGCCCCCAGATCCGCGACGGGGGCGTGTACCGGTGCGCGGCGCGGAACTCGGTGGGCAGTGCTGAATACCAGGCGCGAATAAACGTAAGAGGTGCCTGTCTACATTTAAATATCAGAATAGGCTTTTGAGTTCCTTTGCCATCTCTGTGGTTCCCATTATTCTTGTGATGAGTACTTCTTATTAATCGTCCTTTTGATTTTAGCCGAGGTTCTCTCTCCTCCCTCCCTTCCCCTTGGCCCTGCTCTCCACCAAGCCCCATCGTCTGTCCTGTGCGTGCGTCTCTTGTAAGGTTCACCGGCTCACGTGGCCCCGCTTCCTCTTCCCGCTCTCTCCTGCGCTATCCTGTCTGCCCCCTGCACCCGCCCTCTCTACCTCATTCCTCCCTTTGGGTTCCAGACATGCTAAGTGCCCTGCTGGCCTCACAGGGACAAGGGAGGGGAAGGGGCAGCGGGGCCCAGGTTTGACCCTGGATCTGGAGCCCTCCAAAGCTGTGCCCCCTGCCCTTCCACCGAGCCCCCAAATGCTCCAGGAGGTGTAAGCAGTGAGGAGCCAGGCATCATCTTTTCCCAACCCACTGATCCCTCCTCCCCCACGGCCCAAGCCACCAGGAGTAGGAGGCTGAGGCTGGGGACAGGGCATCCCCAGGCAGCAGCCTCCAGGAGCAGGGGAGAGGTCCTCACAGCCCCCACGCCTCCGTTCTCCAAAGTCACTGTGGCGAGCACAGTCTCCTCAGAAGCCCTTCGCGGCCCAGTGGGGACTGCCTGTTCCTCTGCTGGCCCTAGCTGTGACCCCTGACCCCTGCCGTGGGGACAGGGAAGGGGAGCAGGGGGTTCATGTTAAATTCACCTGCACCGGGTCTCCGACCCCACGCGAGAAGCCCGGACCTCCTTCCTCAGCCTCCTGCCCTGCCCTCTGAATAGGAGGGGACCCTGCTGCAGATTCACGGTGGCCCACGGAGTCCCAGGGCGCACGGGCCCTGAGAGACTCTCTAGTCCAGCCCCTCGTCTTCTAGATGAGGCAGCTGAGGCCGGGAGAGCTTCCGGAACCTTCCCCAGCACTGTCTGCATGGAAGCCTCTGGACTTCCCTTAGAACTCCCACGCTGTCCCTGCCCACCTGACGCAGCTGAGCACTCTGCCCTCAGCCTGCGTGAACACTGTCCCCTTTTCTAGTCCCTTCTCAGGGGCCCACGGTATACTTCTGCCTGTTGAAAGAAAATCAGCTCCTCCAGCCAAGACCTTCTTGCAGACACTTAACTATTTAACACAGCTAATATCCTTTTGGGTACAAGACCAAAATGAAAATAACAAAATCTCCACAATTCATTTTAACTGAAAAAATCTCTATCTCTCCATAAATGAAGACTCGCCCTCCCAAATCACAGGCCCACGGCCCTGCCCCTGCTTCCCTACAACGTGCTCCAGGCATGTCTGAAACGGAGTCCAGGACAGACCTGGGTGCCCCCAATTCCAGCTTCTGCCTTTAACCTTGTAATAAAGGCCCTCCCTACCCCCACCAGATTAGCCCCCTCCTTGTGCCCCAGAAAGTCTCAGAGGCCAAGCAACTGAGCACAGCGCCACGGGGTGTCCCTGGCTGTCCCTGGCTGACGGCACCACCTCCGCCTCCTCTCCTGCCTCCCGCCCAGGCCCCCCCAGCATCCGGGCCATGAGGAACATCACCGCAGTCGCCGGGCGGGACACCCTTATCAACTGCAGGGTCATCGGCTACCCCTATTACTCCATCAAGTGGTACAAGGACGCCCTGCTGCTGCCTGACAACCACCGCCAGGTGGTGTTTGAGAACGGGACCCTCAAGCTGACGGACGTGCAGAAGGGCATGGACGAGGGGGAGTACCTGTGCAGCGTCCTCATCCAGCCCCAGCTCTCCATCAGCCAGAGTGTGCACGTGGCTGTCAAAGGTAGGCCCTCCCTCCCGAGCGCGGGCCTCTGTTCACCCGTGGACGTGCTCACCCAGGGTGCACGGGCCCCTCTCCTGCAAGGCCAAGGGAGAGAGGGCCACAGGCCCACGTTTGGGGCGCAGAGATGGGCGGAGACAGGGTGATTTTACAGGGTGAGAAAGGACCTTCTAGCTGCACATGCTGCTTGGGGCCTTAAAAGCACTGCCTGGGGCTTGGGGACCTCTTCCGTCCTGGGCCATGCACACTCACCTGGGCGAGGTCTTAGCACAGTGCCCGGGACCTGGGAGCCATTCAGCCAATGTCTGTGGCCTGAATGAACGATATAAACAAGCAAATCGATGAGTGTGTGAGTAAGTGCCCAATGTGGCTGTGCAGGTGTATGAAGCTCCCAAATACATTCTCTGGAACTGGCAGGCATGGACACTGGGCAGTGGGGGAGAGGAAGGCGGCCTGGTTGCTGGAAGGCGGGATGGGGAGAGGTGGGTGCTGCTGGGTCTGACCGAGGGGAGATCAGTGGAAGCCAGACAGCTGGGGGTGAGAGGTCACAGAGTCAGTGACGGCCATTCAAGGGCTCACATCCCTTTCTGAAGAGCCAGGGTGACCCCAAGCATTGGGAGGATAAGCAGACCAGCGGTCGTCTACAGAGGGCTTCCTGGGGGCCTCAGTCTCCGGAAGCCTGCAGACCACAGCCTGGGGCTTCACGTGGGAGGGAGGGAGGCCGATGGGTCTCTAGCACAGGACTACAGTCATCAGGTTAATAGGACAGATACGCTTTGTTAAGGGCCCACTACACACCCATCCTTGTGGCTTTAAGACATGTACCATATATCCCCGATTTCCTGGGGAGAAAGCGGGGTGCACAGAATACTTAAGTCGACTGTCCTATGGAGTCAGAATTTTTCCCAGGTCTGTCTAACTCCAGAACCTGGGCTCTAACCTAAAATGACCTAGAGATGGGGGAAGGGTGGATCAGGACTCAGTGGACTCGGGTATGAAGCAATAGTGCTTCTGGGGCCAACGACGGAGAGAAAGCCGGGAAGAGAGACCAGAGCCTGTGAACTTTGAGAACTCCTGTCACCTGGGAGTGGTGCATCCCTGCTCCGGGGGACCTGTGCCACCCCAGGGCAGTGAGGGAGGGGGCCAGGCCTCCTCCACAGCTCCACGGGAAAAGAAGGAGGCGCCAGTAATGACGGTGGGAAAGCCAGCGTGGGCTCTGGCACCCAGAGGAAGAAGAAATGGGAGGAGCGGTCCAGGCCTGAGAAAGGGCCCTGGCCCATCAGGGGAGGGCCCGGTGGGTCCCAGACCCCTGGTTTCTTCTTTGGCTCCAAGATTGAAAGCCAAGATTGAATGTGGCATTGTTGACAGAAGAGGGAATTCTGGGAGAAGCAAGAGTTTGGGGAGACAGATGCTGCATGTGGTTTTGGCCCATTCAAGCATGCAGAGAGGATGGGACACAGGTGGCAATGCCTGGAGGATGGCTGGGAAAACTGACCAGTGGCGGCAAAAGGCTGCATCTTCTCCTGCGGGCTCCTTGCCACTAGGGCTCACCTTAGCAGCACACAGGCATTGTCACGTCCACTCTTGTGCACCCCCCACCAATCAGCGTCCTGCAGGGAGTATTTCTTGAAGAGGACGTAGTCTGAGTCAGAATAACTCACCAGGAAGCCCCTCTTGGAGCCCAGTACCCCTAAGGAAACTCAGGGGCTCTGTGGCCATCTCAGGCCTGGGGAGAAGACAGGAGACCCTGACAGCATCTTCTTCCTTGCTTTCTGCCTGCTGCCTCCCAGCCGGGTGGAGGGGCATCCTGGCTACCTCCTCAGCCTGATGCCTGTCCCCAGCCCAGGGGAGGTGGGACAAGTCCTGGGCAAATCAGCTCGGTGGCAACATAACACAGCACAGCCTGCCTCTCCCCTCCTGCATCACAGCTGCCCGGATCTGTTTCTGGACAGAGAGTTTACAGTGTAAACATCACATATTAAAACATCTAACCTTCGTTCTGCTCCTGCATCAGCAAGCATTTGGCCGGGCCTGTTGGCTTAAAATAAATAAATAAGTATCAGGGCCCCAGCGAGCCTTGGAGTGCGTGGAACATCCTGAAAGCTGCTTCTGCTCATCAATTATTCAGCCCCATTCAGGGAGCGCTCAGTCCTAATGAATTGAATCTGATGCATTCCGTCTCAGCGACTCGCTGGGCCTGTTGTGATCCTGCTGAGCGACAGTGTCCCCAGCCCTGGGAGACGGATGGGGAAGCGGGGAGTATGTGTGCATCCGTGTGTGTCCCTGCACATTATCCTAGGGGGCAGAGCCCGTGCACGGACCACGTGGGGTCCAGCCCAAGCTCGACCTCGTAGAAGGTTTATCAAGTGACGGATTGTGGGTGTCTGCACACATTCTCCTTGCCCACTCTCAGGGTCTGAAAACTTCCAGAAATCCAGGGGGGTGTAGTCACCTGTTTCCTTTCCTAACCAAGAAGCAGCATTTGTGGGAAGGGCCCTGGGCTCCTGCCCCTCCTAAACCTCAGGTCACTTGGCCTTCGTTCCAAGGCTCCCTCTCCCCCACCTCATTAGAATGCGCTTTTGCAGAAGAACCCATCAGAGCTGATTATGATCGTGCTGCTTGATTAGCTGCTATGCGCTTCCAAGAGCCGCCTGCAGAAGGGGGTGGAGGAGGCGCCCAGGGGCGTGGAAACGAGGCCTGTTTTGGAGGGAGCAGCACTGCAGGCCCCACTCCCACTGCCCGACTGGGAAGTGCATCCCACCCTGAGGTTCAGAGCAGAGTGTAGAAAAGAGGGGGGCGGAGCCAGGCAGGGCTCCAGAAGAGGGAGATAAAGCAGAAGCCCCATCCCCCACGTCTCTGTGGGGCCAAGGGTTCCAGGGGAAGGCGGGGCAGAAGCCCATGCTGCTCCGTGAGCTGGAAAAACAACTGCTGACTCCATTCCTTCTGGGGCTGCTTGTCTTCTAATGAATTTTTCAAACACTGAGCTGAGAACACACCGCACTCACATGCACGTGCATCGCAGAGACCTGTGTGCAGGAGTACATGCATGTACAGGCAACAAATAGGCACACGTAAACCTCTTCACACATGCGTGTGCACACATATACACGCATACTCCAGGTGCATATACACCAACGTTTCCTCCGCCAGTACCTTCCTGTAAGGCAATATTCCTGGGCCACAAAAGGTGGCTGCAGGTGGTAACGTGAGATATTGCCCAGATGAGCCTGTTGTGGTCCAGGAGGATGGGAGAAGCAGAGGGGAGAGAGGATGGAGGATGCTTCCAGGCTGCCTGGGCTCTGGCACAATTCACGCTGACAGGCAGAGAACAGCCAGGCAGCAGGTAAGGCGGGTGCCTGTCTCTGGGCCTCCAGAGTGATCCTTGGCAGGATGCTAAGAGGCGGGCACACAGAGCGAACCTAGATGTGCTGTCTTTAGGGCCCCCTGTAGCTGAAAAGTAAAGTAGCATAAGAGCATCTCTGGGCACCAGGCTGAATGTTTAATTAACAGAAGGGAGGGCAGCAACTGGGGCTCCTTGGCACTGGCTCGGGGTGAGGGAGCATCTCCATCCCTGCCTCTGAGCCTCTTGGGGTCTCTGGAGCCAAAGCTCGAGGTGCTTCCTGCCCATGCTTAGCAGGGCCAGGGGCTAGTCCCAGCTCTCTGGGAAGAAAAATCGGAAGAGGTTATGCGCACGCGCGCACACACACACACACACACACACACACACACTCATACGTACACCCTCACTCCCAAATGCCCATGCCCCCTAGCCCCACTCATTCTCCCCTGGCTGCTCAAGGCTGAGCTTCAGCTGTTTCTCAAAATAGTACCTGCCAAGTGCTTGGGGGCTTTTGGAGGAGGCCCCCTCGCATCCTGGCAAATGAGTTGGGGGTTTCTGTGATCAGAAGGGGCAGAGAGAGGCAGCTGCTGGCCAAATGCCTGCTTTTGGCAGAGCCGAGGTTTGGAAGGAGCCCGGCTGGAATCCACAGGAAAGAGGACCCAACAGTTTCTACGGGAGGTGGGAGATTGCTAACTGTACCTGGGGGGAGAGGAAGCCCCAAGGAAGCTGCTGCCAGCAGCCCTGTTCCCTCAGCAGAGGGAGCAGAGCACAACAGCAAGCATCTGCCTTGCTGGGCAGAGGGGCCTCATGGTGACGTCGGCGATGACAACGAAGCAGCAGCACCCATCTAGTCTCTCTGTGACACTTACTGCTGTCCTGCTGTGTTCCAGGCACTCTTCCAGCTTCTGTGAACACAGCTATGCTCTATACAGAAAAACAAGCAAACCCTGCCCTCAGGGAGCTCACATCCTAGCAGGGAATCATAATACATACAATTTGTCCTATGTCAAAGCGGGAGTAGAGGGGGAAGAAATGTGCGATTTTAAATACAGTGGTCAGGGAAGGCCTTGAGAAGAGAGAGCTGCACAAAACACCGAAGCTAGTTACTAGTCCTAAAATTGTAGGCTTGGTAGAACTGGGAGAGCCGTGTCCAGTTATTTGGAACAGCCCCTCCGCTGCTCAGCTGATGAAGCTGAGGCTCGGGGGCAGAGGTAGGGCGTGAGGAGGGAGTGACCTGCCCAAGGTTAGACCCCGGTTCCTGACCCCCAGCACACATATCCCAGGGACCCGGCAACCTGCTTCTCAGAGCCTCTGCTCACAGCCTCATCCTAATCCCTACACTTTGTCCTCCCTCCAGGCCTTCCCTGGGGGCCAGCATTAAAGGGATGTGGGAATGTTAGCCTGGAACTGTGGAATTTTCTGAGCAGCTCTGGCCCTAGCACTCCCACCAAAGAGTTCCTGAAGGGACATTGAATAGTGACAGCAAAACACCTGCCCCAGGCAACCTGCAGCAGATGTGGACTCTGCCACTGCAATGGTGGCAGCAGGGGCGGGGCAGGAGAGCAAGGAGCCTGCCTTGGACTTCTGGGGAGTTTCCTGATCAACTGTGTCCCACGAGATAAGAGTGCTCTAGGTGGCACTGGGCCAGCCCAGGTGAATGCCTAACACCCCCCACCACCAGGTTGGATGTTGGCTGCTCTCTTCATAATGGCTTCTCAGAAAGCCATCAATGTGATTCCTGAAGACCAGAAAGGAAGGACGGCCCCTGGTTGGTCTCCTTCCTCTCCCTCACCCCATGTATTTTTTGAGAGGGTGTGTATCCTTTAACCCCAGTTCAAATGCCACCTCCTCCACAAAGCTGCCGTCACCCAACTAGACAGCAGCTCTCTCTGGTCTGGATTCAGCGTCTGTGTGTCGAGGTGGGACTTGTCCGATAATCATCAGAGACTATCTTACATTTCCTAGTACATTCTAGGCTCCTGAGGTTCTATCTGTATTTTAAGCATGTTTCTACTTTCCCTGGCCCACATGGAACATAATGCCTTCACAGAGCAGGCATTTCATAAATATTAGATGAATTAGTTAATTAATGAATTAACCTGCCTTAATAACTTGTTCCAGTATCTAAATCCCTTCTTACTGAGAGAGACAGTCTTCCCCTTGCCTGAGCTAAATCTCCCTGCTTAATTTCAATCTCTCTCTACACACTTGCTCTGTCCTCAGTGGAAATGTAGGGATGCAGCCCTCCCTCCCTGGAGGACAGCTCTCCAGACCTGACAGTCCCTTGGGCTTCTCCTCTCTCAGCAGAACCTCCCAAAACTCCTAGTTTGCCCACACACCCTGCTGTCCAACCACTCATCACCGTCACGACTCTCCTCTTGTGTCCATCATCCACAGGGCTTTTGAATCACAGGAGCCAGCTCTGGTGCTGTGACAGCAAGGGCCTGGCCCCTGAGACAGATCAAGAGGGAAGCTCCAGGCTCCAAAACCCCAAGCTTAGAGACAGCACCTTGAGGGCAGCGTAGAGCATCCCTATTATTCTGAGTGAACCTCCATCCTGTGGTTTCCCCATCTCTTGCCCACCTCACAGGTAAACTTCCAAGGTCAGCCCAGGAAATGATATATGGACATAGGTTCATTCATTTACTCATTCAACAAACATTTATTGGGCCACTTATAATTTGCCAGAAAAATAAGACCTCGTCACTGCCCTAAAGGAGCTCCCAGCCTCCTAAGGCAGGTGGTAACACAAAGTTACAAATATGACAAATGCCATAACCAAAGTGTGGACCAGGTGCTGCAGGGCTGTGCCAGAGGAGAGTAGACGACACAGGAGAGGTGGCATTTGAGCAGGGTGTAAAAGGATGAGGAGGAATGACCCATTAGCCCACTGGGCTCAAGCTTTGGAACTTTGAGGGAAGGAGGACTGGATCAGAACTGGTTCTTCTACACCCAAAGAAACAACCTGGGTAGCAGATCTGGGTTGCTACAGCCATCAAATAATCAAATAATCCAAGAAGGCCCACAAGGCCTGGATCTGATCCAGGCAAAAAAAGTAGAAGAGGGATCAGCAGAAGTCAGCAACAGGGGTCTCTGGGAAGTCTCAGAATGGGCATTGGGCCATTACTAGAGTCAGGGATCCAGAGAAATCCAATGCCCAGCAAACCACCCAGAATGTGGGAAACAAATGCTCAAACCCTGGGAAAAGAGGCAGCCAGAGACTGGGATGGGGAGATCCGACAATGACCCGAGCCCCAGAAAACCTGGCTGGGACTTAGAGCCTGGCTTTGCGCCTAGGTGGGTCTGGAGTACAAAGGCTCAAAAGTCAGCGGGCCAGGGGCACGTGTGGTGGGAATAAGAGGGACCAATGCCCAGTTGTGTTCACATCCGCCTGGGCAAGGGCTCAGGGCTATGGCGTTCGTGGGGTGCTAGAGGGGCTCCAAGGCCGAGGGTAGGGTAAGCAGGGTGAGGCCATTGGAAATCTTCGTTACGGGCTCTGCTAAGGGTGTGGCTTTCATGCGGTAGGTTACGGAGGCGGCGCCCCCCACTAAATGTTACCTCCCCCAGACCTCAAGCTCTTGGTCAAGAACTCTCCCAGGGATCCAAAGGGCTGCTGGGCATTTTCCAAGTCAGCAAGTGACCACTCCCCAAGGGCAGTTCCCATCCGAGCCCTGAAAATCCTTGGGTGCAGGCAGGGCCTTGGGCACACACGTGCTGCCACCCATCCTTCTCCCCAAGGGGCTCGTCCCGGCGTGGCCACTCTGGTCGAGCATAGGGAGGAGACGAGCAGGCTTCCAGGGCGGGGTGGGCTGGTGCCTGGGTGAAGGCCAGAGGACTATGGGCAGCCCTGTAAGTGAATTATCTGACTGCAGAAAGGAGGTCTCATCTACTGGGTGCTCATCCTTGTTAAGCTAATTGTCTGTCTTCTCTCTCTTCTCCCGCCACTTGCTGGGGAAGTTGCTGCGGCCTAATTAAGTTATCATAAAGATAATGGCTGCTGCTCTAGCCAGAGCCGGGAAGGGGGATCCGCCGAGCAGGGACTCAGGCTCCAGACAGGCCCCCCAGGGGCTGAGATGTGGGCAGTGGAGGAGGGACGGAGGTGGGGGGGACCAGATCTCGGTGGGGGGGTTGTTGGGGGCCTGGGTGGAGGATGCTCTGCCCGCTTAAGCTTCCCAGTCCAAACAGCTGGTTGTCTCACAGATGACAGGCCTCCTTCTCTGCCCTTCGCTGTCACCCAAGGGGAGCTCAGTTAGGGGGTCTCTGGTCTGGGCAAGTTTGGGGCTTTCCCAGAGAGGCTTTTCCCACAGGGCAGCATCATGGAAAGAGCTCATACTCAGGGGACCAGAGGGATGGCCTTAGGAGCCGGTAACCTAGAATAAATGACTCTCCTCTCTGCACCTCATTTCCCTCATCTGTAAAATGGGGACAGTTTAACTCTTCACATTCTTGGTGGGAGGATTCAGTGAGGTAGTGTTCATAAAGCATCCAGATGAAACAACCATGATGCGAGCTTCCACTCACCTGTCGTAGCACTTGATAAAAATGGAAAGGGGTGGGGTAGATGACGGGGTCTCTGCAGAAGGAGACGGAGCCCAGCACTGAGGTTTCAGACGAGCAGCTGCAGGGCATGTGGGCGGGGGTCTCGGCACCAGCCTTCCTCTCCTGCCATCTGGGGCACATCATCTCTGGATACCAAGTCCACAGAGGGCTGTGAGATGCATCTCTGGAATAAGCAGCAGGCACGGGTGTGCCAAGGAGTGGTGAGGAAGTCGGGGTGAAGCTGAGCAGTAGTTCAGCAGGCAGGAGGGAGTATAGACACACAGGAGTCCAATTCCAGGGTAAATCTGAAGGTCAGAGTGAGTGTGGACAGGGACGGGAGCCAGGGGACAATGGCAGGGTACCCAGGCACTTCCAGGAGACCCTGTGTGCTTAGGAGAACAAGACCCAGCGTCCAGGGGGGACTCTAGTCAAGGGCCACCCCCGGTGGACAGGGGCAGCCCAGCACCCACAGGCGAGGTGGTTGAGACAGAGCTGCCAGCTGGGCTGGGGCGGGTGGGGGGCCTGACGGCAGCGCTCCCCTTGCCTTCCCAGTGCCCCCTCTAATCCAGCCCTTCGAGTTCCCACCTGCCTCCATCGGCCAGCTGCTCTACATCCCTTGCGTGGTGTCGTCGGGGGACATGCCCATCCGCATTACCTGGAGGAAGGACGGGCAGGTAATCATCTCAGGCTCGGGCGTGACCATCGAGAGCAAGGAATTCATGAGCTCCCTGCAGATCTCCAGCGTCTCCCTCAAGCACAATGGCAACTACACCTGCATTGCCAGCAACGCAGCTGCCACCGTGAGCCGGGAGCGCCAGCTCATCGTGCGTGGTGAGCGGGGACGGGCCAGCCCAGGGCGTGGGAGGGTCTGGCTCGGCTGGCTGCTAAAACCATCTCTCTAGATCTTGAGTTTGAATCACAGGCTCATGGAAAGTTGGCTCTGGTAGGGGGCTTAAAGATCAGGAGGTCCAAATCTGCTATTCCAGGGCAGGACACTGAGGCCCCTAGAGGGGGACTCTGGCTCAGTTAGTCATTGGCAAAGTCAGGGTTGGAACTTGGAATTCCCAACTCCCAGCCCAGTACCCAGCCAAAGTTCTCAGCATCTAAGTTCCCAGAAACTGCAGGCCCCCATCTTTATAAGGGTCCAGGCAGGGCAGACAATGGGTGGAAGGTGCCCAAAGTTCCAGAAGACTTACTGGAGACCAAGATAACCTGTTTCTCCCCCCATCCCTCTTTCTACAGTGCCTCCTCGATTTGTGGTGCAGCCCAACAACCAGGATGGCATCTATGGCAAAGCTGGCGTGCTCAACTGCTCAGTGGATGGCTACCCACCTCCCAAGGTCATGTGGAAGCACGCCAAGGGTAAGCCCCTGGCCCAGCCAGAATCTCTGAGAAGGGCCAGGGAAGAGGACGGTCTGGTGGGACTTGGCCCTGTTTCCCACACACAGCCCTGGTTGGGAGCCCTGGGTTGTGAACTTCCTGGGGGCTTGGGCTATTCCTGGTCTGGAGGTCACCCTGAGCCCCGCCCAAGGTCTGTGAGCCAGGGACTGCTGTCATGCCGCCTCCAAATTTCCTCTTATCCTAACAGATTTGACCCATCCCTCCGAGCCCCTATACCTCAAACTCCAAATACATCCACTTCCCTCCCACTCCCCTGCCCTGGGGTCCCAATGCCTCAATGCTTCCTGCTTCTCACCAGCCAACATACTCTGGGATCTTGGTCCTTCTTGGAGTCTAGCTTCATCCCAGGGATGCACTTTTTTATCTGACTAAGCCCCATGCCAGCTTCCCATCCTAACTGTGTCCACGGCTGACACTGTGGGAATGGGTGGTGGTACCACAAAGCCCCCCCACCCCCTTTGAGGACACATGGCCTCTTTCTCAGGTTTGGCTTCACAAATCCAGGCAATTGCCATATGAGGGCTCAATCTTCCCTTTGCCTGTTGCCAAGTGCCCCAAAGACAACTCTTCTTCTCTAAGAAATTCATCCCAAGGAAGCTCAGTGCCAAGGTGGGCATTGAGCTGAGGCCCCCAACTCTATCCCCTTACTCAGAGCTGGAACGGGTACTGGCCTCTGTGAAGGTCTCTCGTGCTGCCCAGCAGGAGCAGTGTGGGCTCCTAGTTACTTTGGGGGTGGTACATCTCTGATTCAAAATGGCCCTAGATCAGCAAGAGAAAGGCATCAGGGTCATCCTCGGGCCACTCCAGCCCCACCCACCTCACTCCCCAGCACAGACACAGCCATCCTAACTGCTGCCTCCTTCCAGGGAGCGGGAATCCCCAGCAGTACCACCCAGTGCCCCTCACCGGCCGCATCCAGATCCTGCCCAACAGCTCGCTGCTGATCCGCCACGTCCTGGAGGAGGACATCGGCTACTACCTCTGCCAGGCCAGCAACGGCGTGGGCACTGACATCAGCAAGTCCATGTTCCTCACTGTCAAGAGTGAGTCCTGCCCCCAGGCAGCCCCCCCAGCACCCCCTGCTCACCATCCAAGGCCCATCTTTGCACTCACCCTCTCTACCCCCTTAGTTTCCATTGCACGGTTGTGAAAGGGAGGCAGGGAGGATTGCTAGTCAGAGGTGGGCCTGGGACCCCCCGATGGGGGATTCAAAAGCATTCTCATCTAAAACAAGGGTCTTAGACCCAGGATGGCCCCAACCCGCCCCACCCCAGTCATGATAAGCTTGTGATTTGCCGTATCATGGTACCATAAGCTATCACATTCCATTTACTTTCATCTATATGTTGGCAGTTTGACCTGAATAGTCATATCAAACAATGTATTTCTATTACTTAATATATACCTGCTTGTGTATAACCTGTTGGTGGCTTAGAAAAGAAGATACCATTTCCATGTTGTAGAAGAAAGGGTCTCTACGGTCAGAAAACCTAGGTTCCTATTCCAGATCCACCTGTCTGAGCTTTGGGCAAGTCATCTCACCTCTCTCTGCTCATTTTCTCACCTGTACTAGAGGTGCATGCCCAGCCCACCCACCTCACAAAATGTTGTGTGTAACACAGGAACTAATAATAGAAAGAGGAACATGATTTGAAAAAGCCAAGGGAGCAATAAAACATTTTAAGTTGTAGTATAAATGGTTTCTAAGTCCCCAGGATGCCGCCATTTATTGCTATTCCTGAATTCTTCTAAGCCACGCACAGACATTCCCACGGGGTTACCTGTCCTTTATGTTCTTAGGGGCCTGTGTAATGGGTTTCCCAGTGTCCGTCTGACTCTATGTCAGGAAGCGGACCATGAACAGTGTGGGGCAGGGGTAAGAGCCTGACTTTTAGCCTCTTAGTCAAGTGTGAATCTGGGCGCCATGATCCAATTACTGTGTGGCCTTGATGAGTTGACTTGGCCTCACCGTACCTCATTTTCCTGACCTACAAAATGGGAGTCATAAAGTTCCCAGCCCACTACGTTTTGAGCGCAGAGTAAATCAGAGAGTCTGTGAGCAGCAGCCGGAATGGTAGCTGGCACCCAGGAGGGCCATCGGAGATTGGGTCACCAGTTGTATTATCCTCAACAGAGTCTCCCCAGGGCGCAGAGGAGAGGCTGCTGAGAACAGGGCCCTGTGTGCGGTCTGCCCAGCGCCTCCCCGGCACTGCCCCTGTTAAGAATCTAGCTGCCTCATCGCCTGCCAAAGCCTGCGTTCAGCTCAGCACAAGGCAGGGAAGCCCCGATCGATGCTCTGGGAGCTCCGGGCGCCGGAATCCCTGCCCTGGGGAGCCGCTTCCTTCACACTATCAAAAAGCACTTTGTCCTTAATAAAACCAGGCAATCAATCTACATCCCTCAGCCAGGGAGAACTGGGCTAATTCTGCCTGCGTGAGGCTAGAGGAATAGTAGGCACCCCGTGGGACTATCCTAGGTATTTGATCCTTGAGCCCAAACTCTTTCTCTCTTTCTTGCTGCCTTCCTCCCACCCACCCCCCACCCCCGCTTCCTTCCTTCCATCTTTGCACTTTTTCTCTGAGTTAGGGAATTCCACTGAATGAGTGTGGCTGTTGGCTCTGTGGCCCGTGGTGCTCTGTAGAGATGAGGGGACATGGATGAGGGGCAATGCGGTAGTCAGGAGGTGGGCTGTGGCCCTGACGTCCTGGGGACCCTGGGCAAGTCCCTTCACGTCTCTGGGCCTGCGTTTTTCCCACGCCGGCCTCACTTCACAGCACAGGCAGCAGCTGTGAAACGCTGTGAGCTGTTCGAAGGAAGCACATTTTGTAAATCTAGGGCAGCCTCATGATCATGTGCTACACAAAATCAGACACACACACAATGGGGTGAACCTCCGGTGTGCCTTTTCTCCAGGGAATGGTGGAAAGTTTCTTACCAAACTAATCACTTGTGGAAGAATCCAAAGCTTGTTTCCTTCCTTTTCTCCCCACTCGCCCTAATTTCAGCCTTGTCATTTTCCTTCGCTTTTTTCCACAGTGAGGCACACGCACACTCATTTCTTACATGTGCTCAGTCTCACAAACACCTCGGGGTCCCACTTTCCCACCCCACACGCCCCTCACGCACCCCGCCTGTCGACACACAGCGTCTCTCACGCCCTCCCTCACACAGTCTCTCCACACCGCCAGCCCCTGGCTCCTGTGCCCTCTCCCTCACATTCCCCCACAGCAGCTTCCTCCCCTCTCCTCCTCTCACATGCCCTCACATAACCCTCGTTTGACAGGTTGTTTTCCGACTGCACTCACCCACACACACTCTCTCTCACACGCCCTCACAGGGCCTCTCAACCCTCTCACACACGTGTTCCCTCAAATGGCCTTCCCCTCACACCCTTTCTCTGCCACAAACGCCCCCTTCCATTCCAGGCCCACTGTCCCCAGTGCCCCAGCCATAGAGGCCCCTCTACCACCCTGAGTACCCCGCAGGTGAGGGGGCGGTGGGCCCAAAGGCGTTTGAGGCCCAAGGGCCGTGGCTGTGGAGGGGTGGGTGTGCCCAGGGCCTCCCTGGGGCGTGGGTCTGGCTGTCTTTCTATAGCAGCCTCCATAATCCTACAGCCTCTGGCTGCCGGAAGATGCTCCTGTGACCATTTCGAGGGGGTGGGAGTTGGGATTGGAGTGGGACACTAGTGTTCCTGACCTTCTTTGGGAGCTTCCATTCTGCCTCCTGCTGCTCTTACGCATGCATAGCCCATCCTCAGCTGCTCCCCTCGCAGTCCTCCCCCTTCCTGCTCTGCCCTTCCCCCCCCCATTCTCCCTCATCCTTCTCCCATCTCCCCCAATTCTGATTTCAATTTAAAGGGAACACGTAGGTGGGGAAGGCGCTCCAGGACCTGGGCCTGTGGGTCACCATGGCGACTATTGGTGGGAAACCATCCCTAGTCAGCTCTCAGGCCGTTGTAAACACTGCCTCAACACCCACACTCCCCTGGCCCACTGCCAGCGCCTGCCACAGAGACACCTGTCATCTGCGAAGCCACGTTCCGAGGCTTGCCTCGACTGCCTGTAGCATTCAGCAAATGTTTACCTAGTATGCCTCCACCTTGCCAGGTCTCACACTTTCGTGAACTTCCAGAAGATAAACCGACCTTAAGCCTCACTTCACCCAGGCAGAATTAAGAAGCAAATTTATTAAAGGGAATATACATCATAGAAAGCATTCAAGTGTCAATTGGATGTTTGGGGTTGGCCTCTGTTGAGTATCTACACCACCAACCCCTGCTCTTCCCAGTGACAATGCAACAGGTGTTCACTGAGTGCTCACTGAATGGGGAATTCAAGCCCTGGGGCTAAGAGCACAGATGTTACCATCAGACAGACCTGGCTTCAAATCCCAGTTCTGCCACATGATAGCTGTGCCATCTTGGAAAACCATCTCCATAAGCCCCAATTTCCTCCTGCAAGTTTGGGATTTTAGTGCTTCTTACTCCTTGGTAAGGATTAAATGAGAACATGCACTTCCAGCAATTAATATAGTACTTGACACAAAATACACATTCAGTAACTGTTAGCAATTGTTAGTTTTAGGTGCTGGAAGTTTAGAAATGGGTAAGACACGGTTGCTTTTCTCAGGGAATTTAGAATCTTGAAGAGGAGGTAGACGTACACCCCAAACAACCATCATATACAAAATGATAAATGCCTTAGGAAGCTACAAACAAGGTGAGATGAGAAGAATCAGGAATGGAGTGATCAAGTCCAGCCTTGGAGGTGGGTTGGGGGTATCGGGTAAAGCAATCATCTCTAAGCAGGGCTTGAAGGATGAGAAGGATTTTTAGAAACACCAATAAGAGCAAAGGGCCTCCCATGCCTGGGATGAAGAACCGGCATAAGCAAGGGCCCGGAGGCAGGAGAGCCCATGAATGTCACCTGACGGGTGGGAACTTAGGGAGTCTGGTGGAGAGTGGAGGAAGGACAGACAGGGAGGATGAAATGTGAGGTGCTTGTGAGTTTGAAAGCTAAATATTTCTCTCCAAGTAGCATTGACTATTGACTCTGAGCACCAAACCAGAATTCCAGGAGCCCAGGGGTTTGGGGGGAGTCAGGATTCCAGAGCTGGTTCTTGGAGAATTGCCATGCGGAATCTCTCCCCAGAGCCCCAGGGAGCTAAAGGTGTGTTAGAGTGGACAGGCGGTTTCCCAAGTCCACCTTGACGGGTACCAATGCCAGACCCGACTGACCCCCACTCCTCCCTGATCCCCAGAATGTTGGTGGGAGCTGAGCCCCTGAGTGCCTAAGCATATAGCCCAGCCTGCCACTGGTACAAGTTCAGCACTTTTCAGTTTACAGAGCTCTTCTCATACCTTGCCTGTGAGGGTGGCAGGCAACAGCTGTTTCTCAGAGAAGTTAAGGGACTGGATTAAGGCCACAGGGGGTAGATAGCCCCAGCTAAGGCTGGAACTTGCCTCCGTGGACTCATGGTTTGGTCAAAGGCGAGATGCTGGCTCTGGCTCTGGGACTTGCTGGCTGTGTGTGCATGAGCCATCCCCTCCCTGCTCTCAGTTTCCTCGTCTGTACAGTTACAGGCCTGGCCTGGAATCGAGTCACTAGCTCATCCCCAAAGTCCCTTCCAGTTCAGACAACCTGTAATTCTAGCAGTATGCGTGGCCCTTTCAGGGCACCAGTCTACCTCCCCGAAGTTGGTTGAAAATAAATGTAATTAACAGAAGAAAATGCCATGTCCACAGAGCTGGCCTTTCCTCTCCCTTTTTAAATATAAAAAAGAGATAATGACCAAAAAGAGGAGGAGGCAATTCCTCCTCCAACTGACACATAGGGGGTAAAAATTAAGCATCTTCAAAGAGAATTCTTAAATGGGAGGCAGGTATAAAGCAAAGCCACTCAGCCTGGGGTGGGAGCTGAGGGCTGTGTTGTTTGCATGCCACATGGAAGGGTCTCCTGGGACCTGGGCCAGCCCCCTTGTCTGGCAGATTACCTTATTAGACAGGTCCTGGTACATCCCCCAGACTCCCCTCCACTTCATGAAGGTTCCAGAAATGGTGCCACAGACAAAGCCCCACGGCCAATTAAACCCAATAAGGACTCTTTGTTTGGTTTGAGATTTGATTTGTTTATTTAGCAAAATGTCAGGCCAATTAAAGCGAGATCCAAGAGCACTTTGAGAGCACATACCCAGCTGCAGTCATCGACAGTCAGAAAGGAGGAGGACAGAGCCAAACTCTAGTGGGGACTGGAGGGTTGTGGGGGCAGAGGGAGCTGGGCCCAGAGAAGGAAGCCCCTGGGCCTAGGTAGACCAGATCACCTGTCAGTGATTGCCTTTGGCACAGAAGTCAGAATACAAAATCTGGAGAAAGACAAATGTACATCCATTGACTTGAGAACTTCCAAGTTCCACATTTGTCCAAAGGAAACACCTCCTTGTCAGGCATAAGCAATGCCTCCTTTAGTCCTGGCTGACTGGGGCTCCAGCCCCAGACCCCCTGCTTTAGAGGGTCTGTTCTGCCCTCCTCAGCCCCGGCTCCTCCAAAGGATGGGCCCACCCAGAACCCAAAACTTCTTTTCTAGACCATGCCCCAGGTACCCAAGAAATTCCCTCCACCTACTTCTAGGACCCTCCAAGGCCTCTTCCCAGACAAGGACCACACCATCAGCGTGACTGCCCTTGGCCTGAGGGCATGTCAGTAGAGCTTAGACGTGTGGATTGGGATGTCCACACACTATACTCACAGGGCCCCTCCCAGGGCAGATGAGGAAACTGGGGCACAGAGAGGTAAAGACATGTATTTAACCAAAGTGGCCCTGTGCCCTCACAGACTGAAGCTCCTGGAGGACTCGGCTGAGTCTTCCCCTCCCTTTGTAGGAATTCGTGCCTACAGCACCCAGCTTGGTACAGAGGCCTCTGCCCACTTAGTCCTTCCTTGCTGGGAACTGAAAGGCCGACTGAGCACCCAGCCAGCAGGTCTAGTCCAACCACACTTGGGGATCCCAGGTCACCCCTTCAGTTCTCCCCTGTACCCTTATGCAAGTCCCCCTGATTGGGTGAAGGGGTGGGAGGGACAGACACTCTGCTGGCTCTGCAAACAGCAGAGGCTGACACCTGGGTTCAGAGTCAAACTGGGCTGAGGCTCACTCTTGGCCCTGCCACAGCCATGTAATTTGGGGCAATTTATACCAGGTGATAGCGACCAGCCTCACCTGCCCAGCTTCCAGGTGGCAGATAGGCCCCCACCCCAACCTGTGCCAAGCCAACGTCCTCTGCAGGCCTGGGGCCTGGCCTCCCAGCCTCCTGGGAGAGGGCCGGAGGAGGAGGGATGAGATCTTTCCATTGCCATGATTATCCCACTGGCTGTTGGCCTTAATGATTTTCGGACTTTAAGAGCAGGGAGCAGGACTTTGTCTTCTCTTCATTAAACAAGAGAGCAGAGGGCTGGACATGCACCCTCCCACCAGGCCAGGCTCCCACTGCATCCTCCTCTCAGAGAAGCAAGGGGCCAACCAACCTCCCCGAGCCCTCGCCAGGAGGGCAGCAGAGGGCCTGGGACGGGGGAAGAGCCCGGGCTCTCCCACCCTCTGCAGAGCCCAGGGAGGCCAAAGCAAGTAGATCATTTAGGAGACAAGAGTCCCGGTTCCTCTTCCCAGTATTCTCCACTTACACCCTGGGCCACCGGGGTCGCCCACTGCCTCTCTCCAGATCTCACCTTGCTCCGCTGTTAAAAGGGGCCACAGTCCTTCTCTCCCTGCCCCTCGCCTTCTGCATTCATAGAGCCCAGCAAACAGGTGCCGTTTCCTGCACCATGGAGCCCTGCCAGCACCGACCTTTTAGAAGCTGTGGCCCTTGGTGTCTTCCTATCTTTTTATAGAAAAGATAAAGACAAGTCTGAACCAAAGACACATGGGAGAGCGTATTGGCCTCAAAATGCCAACAGTATCAGGGGAGCAAGCTACGTCATGTCCCAGACTGGCCCCAAAGCAGATTTTTGTGCACAGGTTTCTGGTAGAATAAAATAGTCTCATGTGGAACAGTCCCCTCCCAGGCATCCTCTCATCACCATAACAACCCAGATGCCCTGACAAGCAGCGGAGGTTTTACTAAAGGGAGATGAGGAAGGAGGCTGCTACTCCCTGTTGAAAAGAGCCCTCCCCAGGGCTCCTCCTTAGAGGCGGTGGGCAGTGGTGACAAAGCCCACCACCTCCCCCACCTCCACCCCTAGAGTCCCTTGAGCACGGGCACCATCCTCCATAACAACCACGGTTCAGTAAAACATTGTGAGACAAGAGGGAGCCAGGGTTCATGGGTGGCTCAAGTTAATAGACAGGAGCTGCAGTCAGGCAGAGCACGAAAGTGGTGCCAACCCTGGGCAGCAAAAGGTCAGAACTATTAGCCAGAGCAGATGTGACTCCAATCCCTGTGTCCCGATTATGACCGCAACCCTTCTGAACGGGAGGGGCAAAGTCAATGATTGGATCAGTCAAGCATTATATTGACTTCTTGAGTAGCCTGTATGTGCCGACCACAGTGTCAAGAACTGAAGGAGGTAAAGGCAAGATTAAATTATGGTCCCTGCCCTCAGGAAACTTACAGACTACTTAGGAAGCTGGAACTAACATTCAAGAAACAAGGCAAGACCATGGCACTACTAGTGCAACAGAAGGTTAGAGAATAAAAAATCCAGTGTGGGCTTCCTGGAGAAGGTGGGGTTCAATGGAGTTGAGCCTCGAAGGACAGAGAGGGTGTGGAGAGACAGAGGAAAGCAAGGAGGACGTCTAGGTGGAAGGAGCAGATAAGCAAAGGCACTGGGGTAGGGAGCCCACGTGGGAGGCGGGGAGGAGAGCACCTGACTAGGGGTGCCTGTGAGGGCCCCAGGGCTGGAATGGGGTGGGAAGAGCTACATCAGAGTCTGGATGTGATGTAACAGATGATGGCAGCCAGATTAGGGTCTTTGGTAGGAAATGGAGGCCCAAACAACAGGCCTGGACACTCAGTTGTACCAAAGGAGCTGGGAGAGTGGAGGGCTCGAGGCTGAGATGTGAGAAGTGTGGCAGTGCCACCAACAGGAGTAGCTGGGACTTGAGAAGTGGCGTGTTTGCTGGGGCCATGTCAAGGGGGAGGTGACACCGGCTGGCATTGCCCACACTCCTACCTGGAGGAGGCGCTGGATCGGATGGCCCTGAGACTCCCAGCTCCCTGGGTGACTCACAGCTCATCCTGTGACTGGGCCAGAGAGGCGTGAGATCAATGCCCCCAGAAGCCCAAGGCCCCCCATTCCTGCAGCCCACGTTTCCATTCCACCCGGGCCTCCGGGGGCAGCCTGGGGAAGGGGAGCATGCCTTGAGCGGGATAAGTCCAGGTCCTGAGAATACTGGGAAGAAAAGCCAGCCAAGGGGCAGTGTGAGGGCAGGGCAGGCACCAAAATGGTATATGGTAACTACAGGGGCACTGAAATTGAGAGTCTGAAGAAAATGTTCTCTTGCTCACGCTTGCTCGTGTCCAGCCTGCCCCGTCCATTCATTATTCAACACACAGTCACTGCCGTGAGCTTGCCGCATGCCTGTCCCTGGGCCAGGGACTGGGGCGCAGGAGTTCCCAGCACACTCCAGCACCTGCTTGCCTACTGCCAGCCCGGGTGCATGTAATGGGAGGTAAGTTCCCCACGAACTAGAATGCAAAGCCCACAGGACCTCCCACCTTGGGGAGCCCCTCCTGCTCCATGGAGGAGCGGCCGTGCCTGCCGCCCCAGAGCTCTGCACAGGCCCAGACTGGACCCCTCACCCAGCAGCCTGTTACCATGGCTTGGCACTCCCCAGAACTCTGGAAGCTGAAATACCCTCCTCTCCAGCATCCCACAACCAGCCCTGTCCAAACACCATGCGTCTCCTAACCAAACCACCCCTCCCTGTGTTCAAGAGTCCCCAAGCCCAGCCTTCCCTGCGCACAGAACCCTGGGGCCAGGGTCAGCAAAGCAGGCCTGAGCCTCAGCTGGCCAGCGGCTGCCGTATGGGAACCAGCCCCAGCAATTCCTTAATGCCTTGGGGTCTGCAGCTTCTTCCGAGCTGCGAGGGCAGAGCCAGGAGCCACAGCAGAGACCGATGGCCCACAGATCCTAAAATATTGACCATCTGGCCCTTTACAGGAAGTGTAACCCTATCCCCCCTCGCTGGGTACTCATGGCAATGGCCCTGAAGGACCTCCAAGTGAGCAGAGAGAGAGGGTGTGTCTCCTTGGGCTTCTGAAAGGATTCTGATGTTCCAGATCACGTCAGACTGTCCTCTCCTCTTTAAATTGG
Organism: Cabassous unicinctus; assembly: GCA_029593785.1. Classification (NCBI taxonomy): domain Eukaryota; kingdom Metazoa; phylum Chordata; class Mammalia; order Cingulata; family Chlamyphoridae; genus Cabassous; species Cabassous unicinctus. The sequence continues at coordinate 30,459 of JAQZBX010002630.1, forward strand.
GAACGAAAACATGGCCCACCTGCTGGGGTTGTGGCGGAGGTGAAGGGTGCGGTGAGAGCTCACGCAGAGCGTCAGTGTGGGGCATCGAAGCACGTGCATCAGAGGTCAGCTCTTCTATCGTTACCGTTATTTCTCCATACCCTAGTTCCGCAGAGGACCAGGTCCCCATCCTCATTTGTGAAATGCCCTCACCTACTCTTGCACTTCTCAGCAAGCGGCCTAGACAGGATGCTCCTGGCCCCGTTTGACAGCTGGAGATAGTAAGGCCTGGCGAGGGCTCCAGCTGGGACCACCGTGCAGCAGAAACAGGTCTGCAGTCCAGGACTCAGGGCTCCCTCCGGGTTCCGGTTCTCCGTGACCCACCCCCCTTCACGCGCACACAGGGCTCCTGCCTGCTCTGTTCCCCACCGATTAGGGCAGTGGACAGCCAGGATCCCGAGGCCCCCAGCTCCCCAGGCGCCTCCCCACCTGCTTTTGGAGCGGAGGCTGATTGCTTCCATGCAATTTGAATTAATCTCATGCTTCAGGTGGAGCTTGGCTAATCAGGGGAGACAAGAAGGCAAAGTGGGTGCAATCAAATTAACAACACGGTGGCCCCGGCTCTTTAAGAAGGAAACAACAAAGCAGGCACCAGGAGGCACCCCCCACCAGCCCCCCCCAGGGGAAGCCTGGAGCTGCTGCCTGGAGCTGCTGCCAGAGGCTGAGCGAAGAAAGCTTCCCCCACTGGTCCCTGGCCCACAACCCTATATGCCAGCAATGCCTTTTGTGGCGGCTTATCTCACACCACCAACCAGGGCCCCATTCTTGTCAGGATCTTGTTAACAAGGAGCAGAGACACAAGCCTTGGAGGGAAGGGAGGGGAGTGGGCTGGGTTGGAGGAAAGGAGGGGCTGCTCACCTCTCATGGGTGCATGTAATCCTGTCAGAAACAAAGATGCTGAGAGCCTCTGAGCAGAGGAGGCTCCCGTCTCCCCTGACATGTGGGTTTTCAAATCTTTCAAAGAGATTTCAGGGAACCCACTGCTCCTTGGAAAAGTCTCCCCCAGTAGGTCAAGGAAAAGGACATGCAGAAAGACATTTTTCGCATGCCCAGAGCATCTTTTTATGGGAGAGCTCTATGAGACTCCTGGAGAGATTTCAGTTAGACTTTCAGAAGGACTTCCTGAAAAAGTTCTTCCTTGGATATGGAGAACACCATGACTTCTGTCCTTCTTCCAATACAATTGGGTTTGGGGCCATCCTTCCTGAGACAGGGTGCAGTAACAGAGGGCATATGAGAGGGGAAACTGAGGCACAGAGAGACAGAGAAGAGGAAGGGAGATCCTGGGAAACGGAAGTGGAAGAGGAGGCCCATCCAGCCTTGTGGTTCTTTACCCAGGCCATGTGAGAAAATCGCTGAGGATGGGGGTAGCTCTTAAAGAACACCGATGCCAGGCCCTACACTGAATCAATTAACTCTGGTGGGGTCCGTGCCCTGATATTTTTTAAAAGCTCCCAAGGCGAAAACAGGGCCTGAAACAGATACTTGTACACAATGTTCATCGCAGCATTATTCACAATAACCTGGATTCACACTCAACCCGAGTGTGACCAGCAAATGACTGGATAAACACAATGTGGTATGTACACACACCCCCGAGTTCTGAGACAAGCTGCAGCAGGCTGAGCCTCGGGAACATGAGCAAAATGAGCCAGACACAAAAGAACAGATGTATGATGTCACTTATGTGAAGTATCTAGAAATAGCAAATTCTCAGAGAAAGGAAGTAGAGTAGAAGTTCCCAGGCAGTGGGGGGTGGGATGGGGGGAGTTTTTGCATGGAGGGTATATACTGTTTGTAAATAAAACTTAATTTTTTAAAATTTTAATTAAAAAAGAAACGCTCCCCAGATGCTTCTCGCGAGTAGCCAGGTCTGAGACCCTCTACTCAGGTCCAAGCCCATGTCACACGGGGTGAGGGAGAGTGAGGCCCAGGTAGGCTGTACCCCGTCCTCTCTGCCCAGACCACCTCCCTAGCAGAAGAGACCTGACTCCTTGGTCTCCTGTTCCCAGACCAATCTTCTTATCTCCCGATCTCAGCGGCGTTTCTTTCCCACGAAGCTCGGCAATTTGCACACCCTGCTCCCCTACCTCTTGCCCTTCTCTGACCAGTATCACATTGTGGCCAAGACCACGGATGTCCTGGGCCACATCCAGGCCACTAGCTGTGTGACCTTGGGCAATTTGTTTAACTTCTCTAAGCCTCAGTTTCTTCATCTGTAAAATGGGGATAAAAATCAGTCTATTGTGAAGCCCGTAGCAGTCCTCAGAACCTTGCCTGCACATGCCAGGTCCTCAGGGAGCGGGGGTAAAGGTGGGCTCCAGGTGCAACTTCCCATCCTCATTCACGCTTTATCAGGCCTCTCCCAACAGCCAATGGTATTCCCGCCCTATTTCTTCCACAGTCTCCTTCCGCCACACATGGCTCCCCTCCTCTGAGTATTCCTGACTGAATCTCCCCTCCCCGGCGACTTGTCAGAAACACCAGCTGAGCTCCAATCACCAGGAGGAAGGAAGGGAGGGAGGCAGCGACAGGGAAAGCAAGCCCGCCTCAGCCCTCCCCTACGCAGGCCCCGCCCGCCCAGACCTGCCCATTTTCAGCCCCCTTCTGCACGCCCCAGGGTTCACCCACACCGTGTCCTTTCCACCCCTCCTGGGACAAGCCCGTGGCAGGGAGGGAGATGAAAACACCACCAGGAGGGAGAAGGCTTGGGACTTGGTCTCCTGTGACCTTAACAAACCACTGAGCCTCTCTGGGCACCCATTTCCTCAGGGGGAGCAATAATCCCCAGACCACCTCCCTAACAAGGAGGAAGTCATGCAAACAGCAAGGAGCACTGGCCCCTCCTGGCCCCTCCCCACACCCCCCAAATAGTTGGATCCCGGAGGGGAGGATGGAGGGGCAGGTGCAGTTTACAGCTCCTCCGGCTGGGCCACCTCTAACCCTGGGGGTTGCTTGGAAAGCCGTAGATGCTGGGGACAAGGGGGGAAGCAGAGCTGTCTTGTGGTGTTTTAAAAATCTATCAGCCTCTCACATCAAATTAAAATGTAAATAGCAGCTGGTCCGGGCAGGACCTCGGGGTGACAGGAGCAGGCCTGCGAGTAATTTCACAGACGGAACCGGTTACATCGGATTCTGACAACTGTCTTGTTTCTGAAATTGATTTCCTCTCCCCTTGGTGTGCTGCCCCCGGGAGGGCCCTGCAGCAAGGGGAGGGGACAATCCCTCTCCAGCCCTCGTGCCTTTCTGCTCTCAGTGGTGCCTGCCAATAGAGTCCCACCGGAGCCAGGAGCAGGGAACCTGGACTTCTGCCCGGCTGCCAGGGGGTCTGGGGGTGCAGCAGCCCAGCAGGGCACTGGCTCCCGGGTATCTGCTGTGGGCCCCTCCGCGCTGTGCTGAGTGTGGGCTGGAGAAGCGAGGAGTCTGCAGGGTGAGGGGGCTGTTCTTGGGGTGCCCAAGGCCCACAAGAGGGGCATCTGCAGGCCACATGGCTGTCAAGGAAGGGCCTGGAGGTCATCAGGAAGCCTCCGGTCTCTGCCAGAGTTTGCCCCGATTTGGCCATTCCCAGTGCCAGGTGCTCTGCCCGGCGCTGGGGCTAGAAAGCTTAGAAAGAAATGGGGCAGATTCACCCAAAGACCTTCCCTCGGGGCTCCAGAGAAGAGCCAGTCCTCCCCACCTGCAGGTGCTATGTTGGAAGGAGCTCTGAGTTCCAAAGGGCGGCTCACCTGCACTGGTCTCCTTGACACCCCAATGCCCAGCCCATCCTTGTTCCCAAGGTCCCCAGAGAGGTTCCCCTGCACCCCTCTTTGTAAAAAGAAATTAGATTTCCCTGGCTAATTGAACTACATTGCAGGAAAGCAGGGAAGTTGTTTCTCGTTAAGGCCCCCAGTGTCCTCTCCGAGCAGGGTATCGCCTTGTGGCTGCCATTAGCATTTGTCATATGGGACTCAGTCCCATGCACAGATGCATCCCCCAGCCCCCAGCCTCCACCTGCAGCCTCCACACTGCAGTCCCTGCTGCCTGCCCTGGGTGTGGCCTGTGGGACCGAGGCTGCCCCGCCACAGAGAGGTCACAGCTTTTGGTGACAGCCAAATTCCATTTCCCAAAGCCAGATACTGTGCGTGCATGGCAGAGAGAGGACGAGAGGCGGCCGGCCAGCCCCGGCAATCACGTCGCACGGGCTTGGGGTGGGAAGGCAAACTTCGGAAGCTTAGGATTCCTCCTTTGAAAAATGGGGATAATAATACACTTCTTATGGTTGCTGTTGGGAGGAATCGCTGAGCAATGAGCCAACTTCTGGGCGGAAGCATCGAGCTTATTGCCTGCTCCATCATAGGCACAGAGAGGCTGTACAGCCAAGTCCAGAGCTATATCAGGACACAGGCTTTGGAGCCAGGGAAATGTAACAGCACCGACCTCATAGGGTTCTGTAAGGTTAGATGAGCTCATTCACACAGGCGCTCCATAAAAGGTAACGTGTGTGTGTGCGTGTGTGTGCAGAGGGAGGGTACACTCGTAATGTAGGACTGGGGGTGGTGTGTTTTAGACACCATGTCAGAGCATTGTCCAGGCACTGACAATTGCATCAGGCCATGTGTGCACTGCATGTGTGGGTGTGTACAGGCAGGAAACTGCACAAGAACATTTTTCGGGGAAATTCTTGGGGTCTGCCTTCAACCCAGAAAGCCCCCTGGGGCACAGCAGGGTCTCCATGCAGTGCGGGTTCAATTGAGTTTATTACTGCAATTCGGCGGAGCAGAGAGACATCTCGGTCCAGAGCAGGAGCAGGGGGCAGGTGGAGGAGAGAGGAGAGCAGAGGCAGCAGGGCTCCGGCTGCCCCGGGTTAGAGGGCTGCCTTGTTAATCCCAGCAGGACCGCAGCCAGGAGGACACTGTGGCCCTCGGAGGCTGGGGGGAGGGCGGGGAGAAGGGGCCCAGGTGCAGGGGTCTCTGCTCTGGTTTGTTAGCAGGAAGAGTGTGCCGGGCAGGGAGAAGAGGGAAGGAAGCTACCCTGCTTCTTACATGGGGCAGAAGGACAGAAGATTCCTCTGGGCAGGGAGAAGAGGACATCAAATCCTAGAATCACCTCCCAAATCAGTGAGCCCGAGTCCCCACACCACACACCTCCCTCTCTCTGCGGAAGGGCCCAGGGCCCAAAGACAGGGGGCCTGGAAACTTCTCTGCAGTGTCCCTAGTCAGTTATCTCTAGTGCAGGGAGCTCACTGCAGCCCTTTCCCTAAACAGCTAAAACGACTAGAAAATTCCTTCTTAGGCCATCAAGGAGGTGGCCTTTTTCCCCTGACAGCCCTTCACATGTTTGTGAAGAGCCATGAGGCCCTGTCCTCCTGTCCCCTCTCCACTCCAGGTGACACATTCCCAGCTCCCAGCAACTCTTCAAAAGGCCTGGCTTTAAATCTGCCCACCTTCCTGGTCACACTCCAGCTTGTCAAAGTCCTCCACTGAGTGCAGTGCCCAGAACATGACACAGCGTTTAGTGGGTAATCTGGAGCTTGTAACTGTTAGTCTCAAAGAACCGGGCAGGTGCTCTTTGAAAAGGGAAGCCTTTCTCCCAGCTGCCTCGCCTCCCACCATTAGCGCTACAGCTTTGCGTGTTGACTATTGCCCTCTCCTGTCCGTACTCTTCCCTAGCAGTGCAACCAAGGGTCAATCACCTTCCTGTGCCAGACCTCAGTTTCTTCATTTGTCCGTATAGATGATCTATCCCAGTGCCATTCGATAGGAGCAACACAGGCCACATAGGTAATTTAACATTTTCTAGTTGGCACAGTTTTTAAAAGTAAAAAAGAAAACAGGTGAGATTGTCATCATATATTTTATTGAATGCAGCATATCTACACCATTAACACAGAATCTATATAAAAATCTTTAATATTTTACACTCACTTTCTTTTTTCTAAGTTTCACACTGACTGCACATCTCATTTTGAACTAGCCACATTTCAAGGGCTTAGGAGCCACACGTGGCCAGGGGCTAACCATGCTGAGCCATGCAGGCCTCTGGGCTCTGCAGCTCTAGGGCTCTGGGGTTCCGGTGCATGGAATCGCCTGGCAAGGAGCATCTTGAGCTAGGAACGTGGACGGTGAGCTCTTACCAGACGCCCTCCTCAGAGCCTTAGAAATAGAGCCCAGGTTTCTTGAGCAGCTGCTGTGGGGCAGGCACTTTCCATACATGGGCCCACATTTGCCCTGGTGACAACTCTGCAGGGTAGAGCTCACCGTCTTCGTTTTACAGACGAGCCTGAGGCTCAGAGAGCTGAAGTAAACTGTGTTGAAGGCAACAGCTCCTGTAGACACAGGAGACCCCAGGGGTGCCTGCCCAGCAAGCCCTGCAAGCTGGCAGAGGGGACAGGTGCAGCCTCCTCGTCTCCATAGACCCGCTCCCCTGAGCCGTGGGACTGCGAGAAGAGCGTCAGGTGCTGCTCATTGCCATCAAAAGCAGCCGGCTGGTGGGAGGGTGAAGGGAGCCCACCCCAAGTCCCAAGCATGGTCCTTACACAGGGTTGAGAGGCCAAGCGGGCTCTGAGGCCAGTCCAGGATGTCTGGGGGCACTGCTGTCTCTGGCTGCCCACACGTCTATTTCTCTGAACAACCCTGATGAGGAAGACAAGCCTTCTGAGGTGGGACAGGTATGTATGGATGCTGTGAGCACTGCTCAAAGGTATACAGCCAAGGGGATGAATGGTGTCTGAAACCTGGCCCCTGCTCCATCCAGCTGGAGTGGTACCTTAAGAATTCACACACTGGCCCTGCAGAGCAGAAAAGGAATGTGCTGCAAGCTCCTTGCTCTGGTGCAGAGCTTTAAAGTTTTCCTACCAAAGAAGGGCTCTTCCTTCACTTCCTCTCCTCCGGGCTCGCACTGAGGCTTGACCTGCTCCCACCTTCCTTCACCCCTCCCCCCCCTACACACACACCTCTGCAAAAACATCTCCCATCTCCTCTGTGGCATCAGCAGCTGCCTCTGGGGAGCACAATTCCACCTCCCCAAAAAGGCCTCAGAACCCAGCCCGCCCAGGAGCCCCAGGCCCAGTCCTGGGACACATTCACCAAGGGGAGAGCAGAAACAGCCCCCCATGCCTCTCCCCTCACACCCCTGCTTTTCAATCCTCCAGTAAAAATGGAGGCATCTGCAATGCCAGGCAGACTTGTTGATATAAAACCATACTCTGTATTCCACCCAGGTTTACACGAGTGAATTATGCAAATCTTTGATGGAAAAATATTCCTCCGCACATCCTTGAGAGTATAAAACCTTAGTCAATAATTCATACTCGGATGTCTCTGACTGCAGGCTTTTTCTTCATTATAACTTGCACCTAGCTATTTGTCTTGCGTATTTTATTGTATATCCTGGTGTAATGTTGTGCATTATAAAATTTATCTGCTTCATTATTTGATGAACTGGGGCTGGGGAATGTGCTGAGATGCTGGGGCAGGAGCCGGGGCCTGGGCTGTCCTGAGCATCAAGACCTCCCAACAAGAAGGGAGAGGAGGTGGCTGGCGTGTGAGGTGACTTCAGGAAGCCAGGAGCCCCCCGGCGCCACCCCCATCCCATTCCAAATGCCTCCGCGCTCACGCTGGTTGTACCATCATGGCTTCCTTCCTTTCTCCAAAGGCTGATTTGTCCTTAAAAGTCAAGTGTCCCTGAAGCGTTTGTTGGGAAGAACGTTGTCTGAGCCAGTCTTTTAAACGGGAGAAGAGGGAAGGAAAGGGGCCAGCCCCTGAGGGGAAGCAGAGGCCCAGGGAGGTGATGAGAGGGAAGAGAGTGCAGCTCTCTGCTCGATGGCCACAGCAGGCCAGTTAGGGGGCTATGGGCAGAGGTCAATGTGAGGAGGGCTCCTCCCCCAAATGGGAGTGGAGCGCGGTGTCTGACTCCTGCAGCCACGTGCAGCTCCCCCATTTAAGTACTCCAGGATGGCTAATAGGCGTCCCTCCCAGAGCAAGACCAACCAGGGCCTAGACCCTGAGCTTTCCCAGGAAGAAGGCCGAGGCAGCCTACCAATTCCCCCAGACCAGGCACCTGCCCTGCCTGTGTCTGTATCAGAGCCTTTGTTTGAGCAGGTTCTGCAGCCGAGAGTGCCCTTTCCTCTGCGCCCCCAGAGGAGTCCTGCCAGGACAAATGTTGTGTATTTCTCCTAGAAAAGGACTCACCATCCTTTACTGGGATCACTAGCTTTGTTGTCTGTTCTCACCGCTACAGTGAAGCTCCCTGAGATCAAAGTTTGTAATTGCCCTGTTCACTGTTCAGCTCTAGAACCTAGCATGATGCTCAAGAAATGTTTGCTGAATGGACGACGGTGACTTCCCAGTTATCCCTCAGTCAGAATTCTCCTAATACCTCCAGGAAGCACGCATCAGATTGTCCCACCCCTTCCACCACCCCCACTGCCAGAATTGCAACCCCCGAGAGGCAAAGACCCGGCCTCATTGTCGCGTGTACCCCCCAGCCTGGCACAGTGCCTCACGATGGCATGGGTGCTCAAGGGGCATTTGCTGAACTGGACGGAGGAGAAAGAGGTCAGGATTTTACTAGCAGCAGAGACACTCCCTGCGCCCTGCCCTTCTCCAGCTGCTGGCCGCGGGGCCCCCGCCCAGAGGAGGGATCAGCGAGGAACGCTCCTTGTAAGGGCTGCAGGGGCTGTCCTGGTGCCCAGCCAGGCCCTTGGCTGTTGTTTCATGATGGCTTTCTCAGGTCAGCGGCAGGAGGGGTGGATGGGGGAGGGTGCCACCTGTTAGTTCTGCTCCCAGGATCTTGGCAGTGATGGTGCCATGCAGGGTTTTGTGTTGTTTTGTTAGAAAGAACAGAGTTGCTCAGCTGTTTGGGAGAGAGGTGCTGCCGAGACGCAGTGGGTCAACAAGATGCACCTGTGGAGAGGCCCCCATTCCTTAGAGCAGGCACCTGACTGGGGTCCAGAGCTCCCGAGAGGTCCATGGGGAGATTCGGGGGTCCATGAATTTGGAAAATTCCCATCTTTATTTCACTTACCTCTAACTGAAAAATTAACATTTCCTTCCATTTTGAACATAAGCAACAAACCACAGCAGCAGCAGTCCCTGTGGCACCACCAGTAGAAATCCAGAGCAGTTCCTATCCTACCACACCTGTAGCAGATATCCTAAAATGTCATTTCTGCTCAGCGCTATTGCAAAACCATGGTAATTTAAGAGGGTAATTGTATGACCTACCGCCAGCCCTTATTTCACAGAGTAATAAAGAACATGTATTGATACATGATATACTATATCACACGTTTGCTTTCTAGTATCTGTAACATTGGGATGACTATATTTGGATATAACTGGTTTCCCCTGTAATTCTATGTATTTTATGCATTTAAAAACATTATGCCGAGAGGGGATCCACTAGCTTCACCAGAGGGGCCGGCGGAATATGAGAACCCCTGGTGTAGAGAGGTGGCCCCACTCGTGGACGGGGAGAAAGGAGACCTGCAAGTGGGGCTGCCGACTCCGCTGTCAGCTTCTGGGAACCTTCTCCAAGGGGGCGAGGTGCGGGGCAGCGGGGGCGGGGCAGCGGGGGCGGGGCCTGGCACGTGCCCCGCCCCCCCGGCCCGCCTCCCAGACCCTCACTGCGGCCTCCTCGCCTGCCTCCCGCCCCCAGTTCCGGCCATGATCACCTCCCACCCCAACACCACCATCGCCATCAAGGGCCACGCGAAGGAGCTGAACTGCACCGCGCGGGGTGAGCGGCCCATCATCATCCGCTGGGAGAAGGGAGACACGGTCATCGACCCCGACCGCGTCCTGCGGTATGCCATCGCCACCAAGGACAATGGCGACGAGGTGGTCTCCACGCTGAAGGTGAGAGCCCACGCCCAGCCCCTCAGAGAGTGGGAGACCCTCAGCTATCACATCTGTATCCAATGGGGATAAAAGGGGAGTCTGGGAGTGCCTGCCCGCATCCCAGAAAGTACCTCCCCTTTCCCACCTATTTCCCTTCTCCATCCAGGAATCTCTGCCTTAGAACCCTACTTTATCTCCTTTCCAACAACCCCACAACCCTTAAGGTGTGGAGCACTCAGCCCCTCTTTCCTTTCTGGGCCCCCCTCCCCATTCTCCCTCCCTCCTGGACCCTCAGTCTCCACCCCATGGCCCCCTCCACATTCCATCCTCAGAACCCTCTGGGATGAGGAGCCCTTGCCAAAGCCCCTTGTGGGTGCCCCTCCCAGAACAAGCTGGCCTGACTGGTACCCCCTGGCATGGGCCCCTCCACTGGCCAGCTCTAAAGGCTTCTCCGCTTTCCTCCCTCTCTCCATCCTCCTGCCCCTGCTGGCCCCCTCCCAGCTCAAGCCAGCTGACCGCGGGGACTCTGTGTTCTTCAGCTGCCACGCCATCAACTCCTATGGAGAGGACCGCGGCTTGATCCAACTCACTGTGCAAGGTACCCTCACCGCCACCCCCATTCCCAACCTGCCTCCCCAGGGACCCAGAAGCACACAGCTAACTCTGCCTCAAAGAGCAGGGGCCACACTGTGTGGAGGATGCCAGGAAATGGCCTCCTGGGGAAAGCCTCCCCCAGCACCCTCCTGCCCTGGGTGGGGAGATAGGGACATCCAGGCACACTTTCGACAGCAAAGGTTTGCAGTAGCTGCAGCCCCGTGGAGTCCATTGTCGGCTCCAGGAGTGGGGGGCGGGGCCTTGGTCCATCCCCATGGGAGGTGTGAGATGGGTAAGTCAAACTAGGAATAGTTGGATGCTCTGAATGGGGGTGGGGGAGAGAAGGCCATCAGCTCCAGGAAACCCCTAAGAAAGGGCCTGCCCTCTCCCAGGCCGAAGAAGAGAGGGAAACAAGGCAGGAGCCCAAGCTCCTCTTCCGCCCCTGAACCCTGCTGCTGGGCCTCCCCCACCCACCTGGCCCAAACCCCAGGGTTCCAAGGTCCTTGGTCAGCCCACAAGTGACCCCCAGGGGTACAGCAGAACCCTGGTTTTCTCTAGGGTTAAGCAGGAGGCCAAGCTCTCTGCTACCATCCTCACTTCTGCTCCCTCCCCTGCCACACCTCAGAGCCCCCCGACCCCCCAGAGCTAGAGATCCGGGAGGTGAAAGCCCGGAGCATGAACCTGCGCTGGACTCAGCGATTCGACGGAAACAGCATCATCACGGGCTTTGACATTGAGTACAAGAACAAATCAGGTAGGTGCTGGTGGAGAGGAAGAAGCTCTGCCTGCCACAGCCTCTCGTGCCGGAGCCTGCCTGTGCCCCTCTGCTGGGATAGCCCCACGTTCTCAGGGGTGCCCATCTAAGGTAGACACACCAGCATGCCAGTGCACAGCACTGGTGGCTTCCAGAGGGAGGGGCACCCTGGCAGGGCTGGAGGCCCCGGGGAAAGAAGGAGGGACCAGCTCCCAGTTGATGGGAAGTGTCAGCCCTTCTTTCCAGGACTGTCCCTGGGCCAGGGTCCAAAGAGTGCTCTGATTTTCACAATGTTAAATGTCCTGAGCTCAGGGCCTCTGGGCCTGGGCCAGAGGCATCACAAGTTGGCCGGGTCATCTGGGCTCTCTGGGTATGGGATGATGGGGATGATTGGAGCTCAGAGAGCCAAGGATGGGTCTTTGGGGGATGGGAGTCCCTGGAGAGGCTTAGATCCACGTTTCCTTCTCCTAGAAGCCTTCCCAGAACCCTCATCTCACATCCTAGCCAGCTCCTGTGAGGCTGTCCACACTGGGAAGCACTGTGGGTTTCTGGGGAAACGGTGGTGGGACCCCACGTTCAGGTGGCAGGAATGGCTAGGAGGGGCCCTTAGAAGGGACAGGAGGCCTGGAGAATGGACGAGCCAAAATAGAGCCACAGGTGTCCTTGTGTTATATGCACTACCACTGGAAGGTACATGCACAAAAGACAATGGGGGTCCCCTGAGAGGGGACCTGGGCAGCTTCAAGGCAGGAGTGAGAGGAAACTGCACTTCTCGCTGTGGACTCTTAGTACCCTTTGAATTCAATACCATAAGCCTGCATTCGCTGTTCAAAGTAAATTTACACAAACACAAGAAAGAGGCTGGGAATTCAGTCCTCCCCAGCCCCCTTCCCTGGCCAGTACTGACTCATCCTTCAGGTCTTGGCTTGGATCTGAGGTTTCATCTTCTCCTGAACCCTTCCAGGCCCCTCCTCTCCCACTTAGCACAGCACATGGTCATGGACCGGCGGCTGGCTGCCATCTACACTGACCATGGCCTCTTCCCTGTGGCGTGCCCAGCACCGAGCACAGAGCCTGGCCACATGGTAGATGCTCAGCGCATGTTTGTTGAGGAGTTGATGTGAGACGGAGTAAAGCAAATCGCTGAGGATCACTCACCTCTCGAGAATCACCTCTGCCCAGGGCACTGGGTTGGTGATCTCTGACACAGGTTTCTACGAAGCAGAGCCCTGCCCTCAGGAGCTTGCAGTCTAGTTCGGGAGAAAAGTCAGGTTGCAGTTGAAACCATCCAGGAGTTCAAGCTGAGCGCAGGAGGGGGGCCGCAGAGCCAGGAGGGGCCGCTGCCCATGGGGCGGTCAGGGGAGGCGTCTCTGGTTCTTCGTAGATGCTGCATTTGAGCTGGATCCTGGATGCTGAAAGAACAAGACCTCAGAAAGGAGAAGGGCATAGCACAAGCCAGGTCTCAGCGCCCTCCGGGGATAGCAAGAAGTCTAGCAGAGTTTGCGAAATTCATGGATACAATTCTTGGGGAATAAAACTAAAATAGTGCTTTGGGGCAGGCTTGGAAGGGCGGCCTCCAGAAGGAGTGTTTTCTTTATTGAGGAAGGTAATTGACAGCCACTAACAATGTCAGCTCCCAGAGAGTGACTTGTGCAAAGTGGTGCCCTAGAAAGACCCACCTGCATCCTTGTGAAGGGTGGGTGAGAGCCAGGAGATGCGCAGGGAGGCATATGCAGCCCTGCAGCCTGGGAGAGGTGATGAGGCAGCAGGACCCTGGCAGAGACAAAGGGCACGGAGAGGAGAGGATGGCTCATTGTGTCCATCTCATGTCTCAGGACTCCCTGGGCTGGGCACAGCCACCCAGGAGTCAAACAGGAAGGGACGAGTTCCTGGGCCAACATCCCTGCAGGCCAGTGCCTGCTCCATGTCCCTGCTTAAACCTGGGGGTGGGTGGCGGGTGCCGGGGCTGTCCTTCGCACCCCTCCCCCGCTGCTCCTTGTGACAGCCTCCTGCCTGCCTCCCCCATGCTGCCCTGTTGCCCACTGCCCCTGCCTGACCACACTGTAACGTGCAGAAACCTTTCCCGGGGCCCTGCTCAGCAGGCGAAGCTGAGCACATCACACATCTGGAGAGCAGTGCCGATCCTGAAGGAGAGGCGGCCAGGGAAGCTGCTATTTTCAGACCATGCCCACATCTTCCCCCACCCCCGCCGGCTCCCCAGACAGGATGAAGAGCTGCCCAACCCCCCACCAGGAAGGCGGGACAGTGAAAGCTCCACGTCAGGCTGTCCCTTCAACAAGGGCTTTGCACCTGTGAAAAAATGAATCCCAGGGTCGAGAGCCCTGTGCGAGGCCAGCTGGTCCTGGCCCTGCCTTTTGGGTGGGACAGCCCCAGACCAGCCCAGCATGGCGAGCGTCTGATGCCTCCTGGGTTTAGGAAGAGGCGTCCCCCAGCCTCCTCCCTCATCCTCGAGGGCTTCGCCAGGCCCTCACCCCCATGGGAACTGCAGTGAGCTGAGGCTGGAGCCTGGGCAGCGGTTCCGCGGTGCCCTCGGGGTCCGAGAGCACAGCACAGCTTCCCCACCCGCAGGGACCGGTGGGGCCGACCTTTCAGGACCTTTTTGACGATTTAAAGATAACGCATCTAGCACAGGGCTATACAGTAAACCTTTAATACAGGTAAGTCCCCTCCCCGTCTCCAACTCAGACACCTCATGTGGCAATTCAGAGCCCCATGGGACTTGCAGGCTGAAATGTCTGTGCCTGCCAGGCAGCAGCACGTACTGGGTGCCAGTTTGCCTTTTGCAGAATCCCGCACCCGCCATGTGGTAGGGAAGGAGAAAGGAACAGGAGGCAGGATGTTGCCCGTGGAGCTGACGATGCGGGTGGAGTGAGAACACACACAGTGCACACACACACACTCACACACGCTTTCAGAATCATTACTCAGCACTCTCCAATCAAGTGGAATGCACCACACACGGTGTTACGTGAGACCCAGAAAAGGGTATCCAAGGGAACGGGGGATGGCTCGAAGGGAGGAGGGGGCGTGCACATGCGTGTGAGCAGCGTGTCTAGTCGGCCTTCTCTCTGCCCCTGGGGGTGGTGCCCGAGAAGCACTCTCAAAGCTCGGGACTTGGCTGGCCAACGGGCAGAGCCGCGTGGTCTCCAGCAAGCCACTTCGCTCTTTGGGCATCTCTTCATCTGTAGAGTGGAGACAATAACCCCTCGAGCCCTGGCTGTTAGTGAGAATTAAGTGCAGATGGTAACATAGGTGGAGGTGCCCGGCACGTCGGAACCTTTCACAGGTCCCCGTGCAGTGCCACTGCTCCCCCTGCCCCCTTCTCCCCTTCCTCCTGCCCCAGCCCACATCTGTCCTGGTTCCTGACCATCTGTCCTGACCTCGTTCTGTGCCCCAGCTGTGCCTTTGCCAGGTTCATCGTGTTAATTTTCCAAGGGAAATTACCAAGTCTGCCCTTTCTAAGCCATCCCACTCACGCTGGCTTCTCCTGGCCCCAGGCAGCCGAGTAATAATACATGAACGCTGAATGATAAATAGCACCGTCCACACAAATCTATCTGATGGCGCTGTGCAGATTTTAAAATGCAGGCACCAGATTTCGCCCCTGTGGCCCAAGTAGGGAGCAGGGATAGACGGTCCTCTGGGCCCAGGAGCAGCCTCCAAGTGTGAGCTGGTGAGGGGCCACCGCGTCATGCTGGCGTGAGCCGGAGTGTGGCTGGGAGAGGGATTGGTGCTAGGGTGCCGTGACCTTCTCCACGCTGCAGGGGATCGTCCCGGGGGGCTCAGAGCTGTGATGCAAGGAGAAAATCAGAGGTGCGGGATGGATTTGTTTCCGAGCACTGGCAGCTAAGTGCTCCAGATGCGGCTTTTGTCCAAGCTGCTCCCCCTCCACGGGGAATGTGTCTCCTGAAAAATCAGACTCCCGATCCCCTCTCAGCAAGCAGCCTGCAGAGTAGATGGCGCTCACATCTCCCCAGCCGCCTCCTTGCTTTTTAAGAAGAAGATTTTGCATCATGAACCCTTTGATGAAGAAAGGGAGAGAGAGCCCTTAATGAAATATGTTAATCTGGGAAAGCCAGGCTCATGTGAAAGGGAATATTAAAAGAGACCATATTCACCAAAGCCAGCTTAGTACTCCAAGAGAGCTGAAAAGGAAAGAAAGGGGAGAAAATAGGGCCCCTGACTTCTGTTCAGGGTCAGGGAGATGGCAGCGATCAAATTTGGGAAATCAGCTAAAGTCCTCCAGATTTGACTCTGATGCATTAGCCTGGGAGGGTTGTGGGAAGAGAGCTCTTCTGTGCCAACATCAAAGATGATTTGGAAACACAAGGTCACATCCACCTGCAAACTATTGGCAAGAGCAGAAAAAAAGGCCGCTCTCTGAGACATCCTCCTCCCATCTTCCTGTGATTGGCAGCTGAATGAGGCAAAAAAAAGAAAAGGAAAGGGTTATTGTGACTACAGAATGCAGAGGAACTGCAAGTCCAAAGTTAAGGACAAAAAACACATGGCTCTAAATCTCAAACCAGCAGATTTTAAGTGCCTGACAATTGCTAAGTGGGGGAAACAGACGAAGTTTTAGACGTGGCCTCTGCCTTCAGGGAGCTCAGGGCCTCCTTGGGCAGCTGCCTCTGAAACAATGAACCCTCAACGGGAGATGCTGTGTAATGACGCAGGCTCTGAACGCTGGAAGAGTTCAGAGAAGAGTGGTGAAAGAACAGGCTGGAAAGGTGAGCCAGGTGTTGCAGGCTCTGGGTCCTGTTAAGAAATTTTGTCTTTCTACCAAGAACAAGGAAAACTAGTTGAGGGTTTTGTGTAAGGGGATGACATGAGCAGATTTGTGTTTTAGAAAGACCATTGTCACTGCCACAAAGAGTGCTTGGCTTTTCAGCATTGGTCAGTCATAGTTAGAGAATGAATAGCGGCTGCAGTGTGAACAATGGGTTGGCAGGACATACAGTGGATGCTGGGAGGCTAGTAAAGAGGTTATTTCTCTGGTCCCAGTGAGGGATAACCATGGCCTGGGGCAGGGATGGAGATGGAGAGAAGTGAAGAGATTCAAGAAATAGAGCATAAAAGCTATATGACTTGATGGGTGGGGGTCAAAAATAACACTTAAGTTTCTGATAAAGCCTGACACATGGTAGTACCATTCCCTGAGAAGGGAACCCAGGAAAGAGATAAGTTTATGGGGTGTGAGGTCAAGAATTCTGTCTTGGACATGTTGAGTTCAAGGTGCCTTTGAAACATCCTAGAGGAGACATCGAGTAAACAGTTGGTTATAAAGGCCTGGAGTTCAAAGGAGAGTCCAGGCTGGATACAAATCTATGAGTCATATGGGGATAAAGGGAAATAGAAGCCGCGAGTGGGAAAATATGTGGTGTGAGAAAAGAAGAGCCCAGGAGGGAGCCTTGAAGACCTCTAACCACCAATAGTTGGGTAGAGGAGGATACCCCTGCAAAGGAGACAGAGAAAAATTGATTCATGAAATAAGAGAGAAAACAGAGTATTTTATGAGGGAAGCCAAGGGAGGAGTGTTCCAAGAAGAAGGGAAAGTTCCCAGTGCTGAGGTCAAGTAAGAAATTGGATTTCGCGACATGGAGATCAACTATACCGTGGAGGTTTGTCAGAGGAGTGGATGAAGAGGACATGTGCTAGCGTTCAAATCGTCCAGCACAGCGCCGCGTACATCACAGGGCTGGGTAAATATTAGTGCCTCTCTTCCTTAACCCCCTCTGTTTTCACATACATCACATTTATTGGGTCTCTTCCCTCAGCCCACACTCATCAAAAATGAATGCACTGACCGTGATCACTCTCCCTCTCCTATAAACATGGGCAAATCAAATATTATTTCTGAGCTGGCACCAGCTCCCAGGATACCACAGAGAGAAGTGAACAGCTGCCTCTGTGTTGCTAGCCCATTCGGTACCAAACCAGGAGGGTCCCCAGAGCAGGTAGGAGCCTAGGTATTTGCAATTCTGGCTTGACCTGTCAGCCACAGAGTGACGCTGGGTGGGTGGGCTGTCTTAAAAGACGGAGAAAAGAGTCGCTAGTGAGCACCAACAGCCTGCCCTTCTTTTGCTTTGGCTCGTGAACCCACAGAACCAAATGCAAAGCTGCAGATGGGGAGCTGGGCCGATGCCCTTCACAGATGTCGAGCCTGGGCACCCGTGGCCAAAAGTGGTGTTTTGAAAACTATCAAGATCTCAATTAACTAGAATTTGTGGGGGGTGATGGGATAGTATCTTCTGACGAGCCGATCCTGATTAATCAAGCATTAAAATTTTTTTAAAGTCTTAAAAATCCTCTAGAATGTGTTAGCTTCCTTTCCTGATTTAGGAATTGAACTGTAGTGAATATAATTTAACCTTTTCTATTGAGAGTTTTTCAGGAAACTTTACTGTGGCGTGGCAGTCAGACCAAATAGTGATATCAGTACTTGCCTTGGAATATTTTTCAGCCCTACCATAGCTTGTTTTCTTGTGCTTTGCCTTTTTTCTTTTCAAAATGAAGTGCTAATTAATTAATATGATTATGCATTCTGGGTTTGGAAGGCCCTTGCTGAGGCATTGCTGTAACTTCATATTTTTCTCTAGAATCCCCCCTGGTTGATGCACAAGAAAAATGTATTGAGTGAATGACTGGATTCTGCTGGTAATGCGTGGTGTTTAATGTCACAGCATCCCCCAGTGGCATTTACCTGTTTTTTTTCATGTTCTACAGTTTTGCTAGACATTTGCCCTGGAGTGTGATGTCTGTCCCCCCAGATAAATCATGAACTTGCACAGGTTTTGTTGGCCCCTGACCCTAAAGACTTAGAGACCTTTTTTCTGATGGAGAAGGAAAGAGGGTGGGGTTTGGGCTAGAGACTCTGGAACTTGTTCTGTCCCCTGCCTTCCAACATGCAACATTCAAGGCCACTACATTACAAGGTACAAAGGACATAAACAACAGAAGCATATGCAGAGAGAAGGAGAAGACATGGCTCCCCATTTGCACAGACTGTTGGGCTGGTGGAGTATTTCACAGTGACCACCACAGGTCACTAATGTGGTGAGACGTCAGGAAGGCACTAGCCAATCAGACGCTCAAGGAGAGCTAGAAAATAGTGATCTTGGAAGAAACCCTCCTGTCCTGCCCCATCTGAGGTTTAAGAGGGTCAGGCTTCCCGAGTGCATCCCTTGGTCTCGCAAGCTTGAGCTCCATGGAAGGGACCCCTTGTACTCCCTGTTGCAGGTGGTGTGAGCTGGGCCCTTCTGAGCATCAAAGTTGAGATTGGGATGTGCTGGTACTTGAGGCTGGGGAGGGGTCCCAGAGTTTGCCTGGCTGTTGTTTGAAATGGGTGTCCTCTCTCCAGATTCCTGGGACTTCAAGCAATCCACTCGCAACATCTCCCCCACCATCAACCAGGCCAACATCGTGGACCTGCACCCAGCATCCGTGTACAGCATCCGCATGTACTCCTTCAACAAGATCGGCCGCAGCGAGCCAAGCAAGGAGCTCACCGTCAGCACCGAGGAGGCAGGTGAGCACCTCTCCCTGCCTCCCCAGCCTATAGCCTCGGGGATTGGGGGCATCTGGGGCACCCACCAACCCTGTCCACTGACAGTGGGCTTGCAATAAAAAGAGGGGAAGAGAGAGCGCGATCCCAAGGTATCTGTTTGCGCCTGCCTGTGGGTCACCAGAGGCATCTGGTGCTGCTTTTCCAGATGGGGTCCTAGATGCTGGACTTTGAGGAGCTGTCCGTGGTTCTGCCCCACTCCCCCAGCCCCAGCCTGATACACTAGATCTGCCCAGAATGGGGAACTGGTCCCCTGAGTGATTTTCAATTACCCTTGTCACAGAGTTTCCCCAAAAGTTTAAACAAGATTTCTCTTGCTATATTTTTATTTTTATTGTGAAATATAATGCAGAAAAACCTCATATAACATATACATGCAGTCTAACAATTAAGGTGAAAGCGGCTATAACCAACATCCATTATCAATTACCAGCATGCCAGAGAGCCTCCATACGCCCCTTCCCAATCCTAACTCCATCTCACCCCTAAGTAACCAATATTCTGATTTGTGATACTCTTTTTTGTTTTTCTTTTTTATCACCACATAAAGCATATGGGTTAGTTCTGCCTCTTTTCCAGTGGAATGTATTCATGAAATCATACTTCATATATTCTTTCATGCCTTGCTTGTTTTGATCACTATTTTTGTGAGCTTCATCCATGTCATTGGTGTAGTGGTAGAGTTGGTGCATTTTCAGGACTGTCGAGTATTCCATTTTTTTAGTATACCACAGTCTATTTGTCCATTTCATTGTAAATGGCCATTAGGGGCTATTACAAAATACTGCTGTGAGCATTTTCGTACCTGGATCCTCGTGAGCCTCTCCGGGGGGTGTAAGCAGTTGTAGCATAGCGGTCCTTGGATAGGCATTTTCACCTTTAGCAAAAAATGCAAAATGTTTTCCAAAAACAAAGATGTGGTACCACCTCTCTCATCATTAGTATGTGAGAGCGCCTGCTGCTCCACGTCCTTGCCTACACTTATTGTCAGACTTTTTCGAAATATTTCCCAGTCTTCTGGATATGTATCTTATTGTCTTTTTTCATTGTACTTTCAGCAAATTGTAAATAATGAAAGGAAGTATAAACCCTCCGATCATTTCAGGGAACGTAAACTCAGGTTCTCTGTTCTCCTCTGTTTCTGAGCTTTTCCTCTCCCCACCAGCCATCCTCCAGCCCAGGGGGACGGGAGTGAGAATATAGGCCTCTCTCCTTTTCCAAGACTTGACTCATAATATTGCTTCTTCCCCCCAGCTCCTGATGGGCCCCCCATGGATGTCACCTTGCAGCCAGTGACCTCACAGAGCATCCAGGTGACGTGGAAGGTGAGTGGCGAACAAGGCACTTCCCCAATCCGGGAATGAAGCCCCTGCAGGATGGCCGCTCTCTGATTTCTTATAACATCCATGAGTGTTTGCTGCCGACCACAGTGAGGTGTGAGGAGTGGAAGGGGAGGAGGAGAGAGGGGCAGCCCCCCAGGCCCCCCGCCCTCACCACCCCAAGTCTTGGGGTGGGAAGAACTTTGCAGTGCTGGGGGGGTTGCTTTCCCACCACGCTGGCCTGTCCTCCACAGCCCACCTGTGGTGGGAGGTCAGGAATGGGATTTGATTGTGTTCAGAGCTCCACGGTGCCCTGTGGAGGAGACGGTGGGAGGGGGCGGGACAAGGTCTCGCCATCGTCTTCACCTGTGACGGGAGCTGGGAGTTAGGCGGATGCAACCCCGTTGTCTCACAGCAAGGCCTTGGACAGTAGCCTGGGTCTCTTCAGGGCCCAGTTTCCTCCTCTGTAAAACCAAGATGAGAATAACCACCCTCCCTCCCTCTCGGGGAGCAAGGATGAGGGGACTGTGGAGAAACAGACCAGTACTTGCTGCAGCCCTTTCTAAGGGGCAGAGATGTGTAAACCCAAGGAATGTCTAAAGACTCTGTCACTTAAGGGGCAGCTTAGAGGAGACTCCACAGCTGGGCAGGGAAGCAGATCAGGATACCTTTGAACAGGACTGAGAAATGCTCTCCTGGGGACCTCTGTCCCTATCACCCACCCCGCCCTGTGCACGGAAGGACTGATGGTGCCGAAAGCTCCCAGTTACCTGCATTGTCCAGCCTCCAGGTGCTTTCTCTTACCCCAACTTATCTGAGCCTCTCACCGTTCCTATGGGGTGACCAGAAGAGGTATTTTTATCCCCCTCCATCAGAGTGGGCCACAGGCTCAGAGATGCGGGGCAGCTTGCCCGTGGTCATTCAAGTAGTGGCAGGTACAGGATTTAACCACACGTAGCTGGGAGGTCCAGCCCCAGTCTTCCCGTCACAGCCCACTGTAGAGTTGTGGAACAGATTCCTTTCTTAGGGCCCATCCGTGCTCTCCTTGGAGCTTTCCCTATCTGAACAGTAGGGCTTAGGCGTTGTCTCATCTTGCTCTGCAGTCAAAGATCTAAGGTCATTTTCTGACCCTAATTCCTGATAGGAAAGGCCCAGCTGCTTTGTTCCTCCTCCTGGGCTCTTTAAAGAGGTCAGTTTGAGAATGGAAGACATTCAGAAGGACCTGGTGATACCTTCCATAGACAATTGCACACACACACACACATATTCCCCCATTCACACCCACTGAGCCCGCTTCCTTCCCTTCCTAAGGAATTGACCAGGAGGAACAAATGACCAGAAGGAAAGTGGGTAGAGGCTGGAGCTGATCCTTCCTGGGAGGCAGCCCAGCTACTGGATGCCCAGAGCCATGGTTCCCCTCCAAGGTCAGATCTGGGTTCCAGAGCTTTCTTTAGAAACTGGGGCTGAAGCCCAGGGTCCAGTCTCCAAGTCTTTCCTGTGTCCTAGCTCTGGACCCATTCTAGGAATACTCCCCAGGGAGCTGGGGGCAGGAGGAATAAATATGTAAAATGTTGAGACATTTGGCTACAGAGTCTCCATCTCTGGTCGATAAAAATTTAGAATCAGATTTATTTCTCCAAAGTCTCATAATGAAAAATAAAATTGATTAGAAAGTTCGAACTTCAGCCAGTCAATAAATTTTGGTCTGACTTCTCGGGGGATTTTTTTTTTTTAACACCAAGAAACCTATTAATGAAAAATAAAGATTCACTTGAAAGATAAGTCACTTCATTTTAAGACTCTTTCCGTGAAATGGATTACCCCTGCTTTACGACATAAATTTGCAATCAGCCCTATTGATTTCTTAATGCTTCAGAGAAATATTGTTAAGATTGATTTAAATCCTAAGTGTGCCTGTTTTGGGGACAGGAAGAGAGAGGCAGAGGAGGAAAAAGGGAGAGGAGAGAAGAAGAGAGGAACTTTGAAGATTTTATAAATAAGTGACTATAGATGTGTGCATTGCTGGGTGCCTGGCCAAGGCCTCTGTCAGCATACGCAGATGTGAAGGAAGGCTGTGCGGTGTGCACGTGTGTGTATCGTGCTGTAGAGAGCTCTGGGTATATGATATGTGCGTCATTGTACAACAATGTGTGTGTCGAAGTGTGTGTCAATATGTTCACGTGATGTGAGAGTGTGTGTCAGTGTAAAGACGAGGGCCTCGGGATCTTGAAGATAAGCTTGTGTCTATAGTCGGTACGTGTGTGTGTGTGTGTGTGTGTGTGTGTGTGTGTGTGTGTAAGAGAGAGAGAGAGAGAGAATGTGAGGGCATTTATGTGCAGTTACAAAACCCCAAAGCCAAAATCTGCCCACTTACACCAGCAAACGGGCCTGCCCTTGTGTAGAGGGAAACACTGTTGAGACATTAACAAAACTTCAAGTCAGTTAAACACACACAGACACACACACACCTATTCAGTGAGTTCAAAACAATTATGTTAAATTAAAAACTCCATTTTATTGAGTTAACAGTGAGCTTAAAAATGCAGTTCATTTAAAACATCCATTGAATTAAAGAGAAAAACAGTGAGGCTGTTTTACTAACTTAATTGTTTTTCATCTCACTATTTTTTAGTACAATGAAAGGTGGGCTTTTGAATTAACTTCATTGGTTTTAAAACCCCGGTTCAAGCTGTTTTCCACGCACTGGTGTAGGTATTGTCTCAATTTATGGACGGGCAGGCCCAGCCGCTCGGGGGCAGTTGCTCTTGGAGGCCCTGATTGCACCCGGTCGTGGGGGTGTTTGTGGACGAGGATGGTGCTCACGTGTGTCTGGATGTGTGTGCTGGTGGGTCTGGGGTGAATGGATATACTGGGGCCGTGTGGAAGTGTGCTCACGCGTAGAGGGACTATTTCCATGTTGCCGTTTTCTCTTTCCGGACGTCTGTGTGTGTGTGTGTGTCTGCAAGCGTGCTGGGGTCTGAGCTTGGAGGTGACGGTATGTGTTCCAGGAGACTGCACCTGGCCCACAGTGATCAGCGCGGACTGAGCTCCTAACCACCCTCCCGAGCCCCCTTGGCCTTGCCCGTCTCCACCCCTCCATCTAGGAGGCAGCTTCAGGCCTCTGGCCCTTGTCACACCCCAGCTCCTGGCCACGTCACACCCAGCTCCTGGCCACACCATCAGGGCCATCCAGCCACAGCGCTCCAGCGGGCTGGGCCAGGTGAAAGTCATGGGATTTTCTCTTTTTATTCAAACGAATGCCTCTCCTCCCTCTCCATCTGGTTTCTTTTTTGTCTGCTGTTCCACCACGCCCATGGCCCCTCCCCCCACCATATATCTCCATTCATTCACTCAATAAATATTTAATGAGGGCCTACTATCTGCCAGGCATCACTCTAGACACAGAGTATAACAGTAAAGAAAACACGCAAAACTCCTTGCCCTCGAGGCACTGACATCTAATGGGGGCAGCGTCCAGCCCGTAAGTAACGTGTATAGAACATCAGATGATGCTGAGGGCAGTGGAGACAGAGCTGGGAAGGAAACGCGGGAGTGCTGGCAGAGGGCAGGGAGCGGGCTCACAGAAGGAGCTGAAGGAGGGCCTCTTCGGGAAGGCGGCACCTCAGCAGGGGCCTGACAGAGGTGAGGGGGGCAAGCCGTGTGGGCAGCCAGAGAAAGAGTGTTTCCCGGAGACGGGAGCGTGCCCGGCGTGAACAAGGGACCACAGAGGCCAGCGTGGCTGGACATGGGAAGCCAGGAAGAGTTGGCTCAACGGGTAGTGGAAGGCCGTGGAGCCGCTCCGAGCAGCTTGGGCTGTGGCCTTCGCTCTGAGTGATCCGATTTGGGTTTTAAGACCATCATCCCTGCATGTCCCTGTGTCTGTGTCCATCCCCACCCCAGGCACCCAGGAAGGAGCTGCAGAACGGCGTCATCCGTGGCTACCAGATCGGCTACCGCGAGAACGGCCCCGGCAGCAGCGGGCAGTACAGCATCGTGGAGATGAAGGCCACTGGGGACAGCGAGGTCTACACGCTGGACAACCTCAAGAAGTTCGCGCAGTATGGCGTGGTGGTCCAGGCCTTCAACCGAGCCGGCACGGGGCCCTCCTCCAGCGAGATCAATGCCACCACCCTGGAGGACGGTGAGGGCACCCGCAGAGGGAGGGGGCGCGGACGCCAGGCACGGGCGGAGCCAGCGCTGCGGGGAGGGCCAGTGGGTCCTTCTGCTGGCCCCATCTTGGTCCTGGGGTCCACCGAGGTTGGCTCCATGGGAGCCCCTCTCTCCCCTTGCCCACTGGCTTCTGAAGAGATGCGGGTCCAACCAGCACACAGGGCCTCCCAAGCCATTTGGCCGGCTCTGTCCGTCAGTCCATCTGTTGACCTGGTGTCCCAGCTGAGCACCTGACTGCCCAGCTACCTGTGTCTCCGCCCACACTGCTCCTTCTGCCTGTTCCTCTGCCCTCTCTCACCATCAGCCTCTCTCTTCCTGCCTCTCTCCGGCAGGGCAACCCACCTCTCTGACCCCAGCTTCTTCCTCTCTGCCCTGGGTCCTGTTTTTCCCCCTTACAGCTTCCAGTTTGGTGAAAGGGCAGAAAACCAGTCACCTTCCTACTTTTGGGCTGGAACCTGCCCACAGTCTCTTTTAGGGACTTGAGATAAGACTGTGGAGTTAAGAAATCCCAAGATCCATGTATCAGAGGATTTAGAGCCCAATTTTAAACCTTTTTTCTTTCATGGCTAGAGAGGACTCCCCACTCCTGTGACTAGTTAGCTAATGGGCCCAGGTTCTCCTGGGGGAGAGCATTAGGATGCAGCAGGAACATGCCTGCTTTTCAAGCAACAGAGAAGATGCCAGCTGGTGCCTGAGCCTGCCCCAGGCCGAGAGCAGACACAGCCCTTGATGCCCCAGAGATGTGACCAGGCTGGTTACAGGCCCCAAAGAGCAAAACAAAGAAGCAGCACAGCATTCTGCAAGCTTCCTCCTTGATGCCCCATCCAAAACCAGGGTCTGAGATGCAAACCAGTGACTGCGGCTGAGCCTGCCCACCTCAGCTCCCAGCAGAGGAGGCTGCCTGCGTGCAGGGTCTAACGCCACCCGCCCGTCAGCATCCCAACATTCTGCCAATAGAGAGCCATTCCTTTGGGTTAAGCAATGCCCTCTTCCTACCTCAGCCTCTTTGCAAATGCAGAGCCCTTGGGAGGGAGACCATATCAGATCACAAACACACAAGAGCAGATAAATTCATACCAGTGGTTCTTGGCTTTGGTTACAAACTGGAATTGTCTAGGGGCTTTAAAAATACCGATGTCCTGGCTTCTTCCCCAGAGATTCTGATTTTGTTGCTTTGGGGCACAACCTGGGCTTTGAGATAGAGCAGATTTTGGGAGCCCCAGAGCACCGGACACCTAAGAAAAAGAATGAACACAAAGAGGGGGAGAGGGGCATGCAAAGCAGAGGGTACAGAGAAGCCGAGGGGGAGGTTCCTGAGCTCCACTGCAACCAGCTCTTCCCAACTCCCTCTCCTGGCCCACGACCCTCACTGTCCCACCACTAGGCCCCCCTCAAAATGCTGGCCACTGGGTTGAGGACAATCAGCTGGTCACCTCTCGGTACCCGTTGTGAAAAGAGTGACTCTCTAGCCTGGGTATGCGTCAGGATCTCCTGGAGGCTGTTAAACTCAGATCACGGGGCATCCCCCAGAGCTCCTGCTGCAGTGAGCCTGGGGTGGGGGCCTGGAATTTTCCTTCCTAATAAGTTCCCAGGTGCTGCCGCCGCTGCTGGTCCCGGGGGCCCCTGTGAGAACTGCAGCACCACCAGCGAGCTCGTCGTCCATAAGGGGAAGCCAGAGCTCACGGGCTAAGTGGCCTGCCCAGAATCACTCACCTCGGAAATAACAGAGCCAGGATCAAATCCAGGCCTGACCCCGAGTCCCACACTCTCTATTTCGCCCAGTTGCTACCTTCTGCCCGGGAGCAAGGCAGGGTGCAGGACAAGTGACGTGGAAGCAGGATGGCCCCGTGAGCAGCTGCCCTGAGCGCCCCCAGCAGGCCCCCCCTGAGCGGAGCGCCCGTCCACCCAGGCCAGGCTGGGAAACGGCCAGGCCAGCCCACCTGTGGCCTCTGTCAGGGCCCCAGCTCCCTCGCTTTGGGGGCAACCCCTGGGATTTCCAACAGGAAGAGATGAGCATGGTCCATGGAGTCATTTTCAAAACAAAGGAGGAAAGGGGGAAGAAAGTTTCCAGCAGCATTTGCTCAGCAGTTTTTCATACTTAATTAAGGCCCTCGTTAGCCTGTCAGATCCTGATCGTTTCCTGGCAATATTAGCGCTCCTCCTGGGGCATTCAAGGGCCCCTGCTTTAGCAATAGTGTCTTTTCCATAATTATATTACCTTCATTTTGTTCGAACGGGCGATCTGTATTAGTTTATTACACTGGGTCCCTAATTACATGGTGCTTATATTTTTACACCTAAGTAATATGAAACAATAATCATTCTCAGAGAGAATCGTTAGGATGATGTATTATCATTTAAATGCTCATAAAAATTAGAGTTGCCTCTTGTGGGGCAACGGGATCTAATTACCTTCCAGCCTGTGCCTCTTTCTCCCACTCAGAGCGAAGCCGATGGGGTCTCTCCCTTTGTCCCTGGCTCCTCGGAAGCCGGCGAGCCACGCCATCAGGAATCCCCGGCCCGGGTGGATCCTGGGGCCTGGGGTTCCCACCAGCTGTCATCTCAGAAAGGGAAGCTGCACCAGGGCGCAGCCATGATGGGGGGATTTAGAGGGAGAAGGCTAAGGAAAGGGCAGGTCTCAGAGAGTGTTTTGCCATCACCCAAGGCCTTCTGGTGTGTCTTGTGCAGGGACAGGGGGCGGGCGGGTAGTGGTTCCAGAAGTTCTAATGGTCTCCATGGGTTGGTTAAGATCCTCTTTCCTTCTTTCCCTTCCCTTCAGCTTGGCAGGAGGACACGGGAGTCCCAGGAGCCAAGTGTCAGCTCAGATCCCCTGGTCAGATGACGCAGAGGGGCCGTCAGCCTTTAGATAAGATGATAAATCACATACACCTGCAGGGCAGGCTTGGCGGTCTCGCAGGACAGAGCTGGATTCCCCTGGGCTGGGAATTCCCAAGAGCTCATGCCCAGAGTCTATCACCATCTCCCCCAACACTTAAGCAGAAGCAGGAATGTGCTCCCCAGAGAGCAAGAAACCAAGTTGGCAAAGGTCTCTGTTTACCCAAATCTCCAGGAAAGGAGACTGTCCACTTCCCTGGCCTCCCAGCCCACACTGTAATCTGGAAGTCCCTCCATGTGTCTAGCCTGCAGTTCCTCTGGCTGGGCAGCAGGGCCAGCCCCAAGCATGTATGCTCTGTGCTGCTCCTCCCCTTCCCAGCTAACTGGGCTCTGCTGTCCCCCACCCCGTGCAGTGCCCAGCCAGCCCCCCGAGAATGTCCGGGCCCTGTCCATCACATCCGACGTGGCCGTCATCTCCTGGTCGGAGCCCCCACGCAGCACCCTCAACGGTGTCCTTAAAGGCTACCGGGTCATCTTCTGGTCACTCTACGTTGATGGGGGTGAGTCTATAGGAGCAATGACTGGATCTCAGCATGATGGGCACAGGGTTGGTCAGGGTCACTTCCAGGCTTACTAAAAGGTGAGCATCTTCCCAGGGCATGCCAAGTGCAAGTGCAGCTGCTCTCCTCCCTGTGTGGGGCCACAAGATGGTATTGGGGCTGTGAGGGCCAGGGGACAGGGTGGGAGCGGGATCCACTTCCATGTGTCCATGGTATCCTGCACCCAGCCCTGGGGCCAGGCCAGAGACAAGGGTGGGGATGGTATACATGCTCACCTCCCTGATGAGGGGTGGGAAGGTGACACCCAGCTAATCCAAGACACCAGTGTGTTTGGGAACTCTCTGGGGTATAATAGGGGCACATTTGCCTTTCTAATTCAATGTGTTGGTATTAGGTCTTCAGGGCTGTACCAGTCAGGGTCCCAGCAGGAAGGAGAGGCACGGTCAAGTGGGCCAAGTAAAGAGCAGGTTGTGAAGGGTCTACTTTCAGAGGCACAGGGAGGGAGGGGCGGCGCGCTACGACTACCTCCTGCAGGAAGCCATCGCCGCCTAGGCCTGAAGGGCCAAGAGGAGAAGCAGATACTAGAACCTAGCGAGAGCTTCCCCTTGGCCAAACCCAGCTGGAGCCAGGCAGCAGGGGAGCCTAGGGGTGCATCTGTGGAGGCAGCTGCAGGTCCTAGAGCAGGGCAGAGAAGACACAGTGGTGTAAGGGGTAGGGGGACAAAAGCCCCAATGGCCCAAGCGTTGGGGTGTCCTCCTTCCCCTGGGGTGCACTGGTCCAAACAGGTCTGTGCAGCTCCCCACCAAGGCATCAAGCTCCTTCAGTGACCAGGAAGTTCTGCAGAGGGACTTTAAAGTCCCAACAGGCCACAGAGGGCTAATAGGAGTTGCCACCCCAGATCCTGAGCCCTCTGCACCCTTTTCTTCCCTGGAGGGGCTGGGAAGCCAGCTCACAGTTCTCTCTCCAGAGCTGCTGCCGTCCCCTTCTCCGCCTAGTTTCTGCTCTGCCCAAACACAGTGCCAACAGGAAGTTTCTTTCCCCACCGCCACCTCCATTGTCTCCTACAAAGAGCACAGAGGCCTCTAGCTCAGGGGTTTGGCCTTGAAGGCTCTCAAGTCCTTTTGCTGTGGGATGCCAGGCCACGGCATTCCTATCCGCTGGGCCAGGTAAGGGGTGATTCCTCACTTTCCCAGAACTTTCCTTCTCTTTCTAAGCTCAGCCCCTTCAAGTGGAGGAGGATTTGCCTCTCTCCTCTCTAAAGCCCACCTAGCCAGGCTGCACTCTTCTCAGGCCTTTCTGTGGCTCCAGTCCCAGACAGGTCTACCCTTGCTCTTGACCTCTTGTGAAAGGAAGGCCCTGCTGCTCAGGCCCCTGAGAGACCCCTGCACTGACCTGGAGCCCCCTCAAACTGTGCAGGGTCCACCCTCTGGACCCTGGCCAACTGCTGCCCTCCCCAAGCCGGGCCCATCACCTGCACCGAGTCACTGCGAAGTGCTGGGGTGGGTTTGGAGGCACTCGTCTTCTACAAGGACAGTCCCCAGCCTGCCTTTCTCAAGGCCCAATAGTCCCAGTGGGAGTCTCCAAGCCTGTCTCTTCTCCTCCTTCAAGTCCCTGGCTTTCCCATGGGACCCTCTCCCTAAGCTCTCCTTTAGAATCTAGAAAAAGTTCCCTGAGAGAGCCAGGATGCTGGGTCCTCGCTGAGCCTGGGGAAGGAACGGTCCCGCCCTTGCTGGCTAAGCTGCGGCTCCACCAGCCTCGCCCAGGCTCTCTGTGCAGGTTCTTTGCAGGGAAAGGCCGGGTGTCTTTGACGGTGGAGAGAACACAGATGGGCTGCTCGCCCCCTTGCCCTAATTGAGAGTTCAGAGTACTGGCCCAGGAGTAGTCAGATGTGGAGTGGGAAGAGGGGGGCTCAGCATATTGTAAATCTTCTCCAGGTTGACAAACTGCCTGGGGAGATCTGAGAGCCCAAGGAGGCGCGGGGGCAGGCGAGGAGGAATGGCTGCTGGCCTTCCTGCGGTCCACGCCGCCCCCAGAGGCTCTCAGGTGGGCAGGGAGTTGGGTGGCAGCAGGCTTCTGGAAGGCGGAAATGTTGCCTGGAGGGAGGGAGGGATTCTCAAGGGTGACCATCAAGTTGAAGTTGGTGCTTGGGTCAGCTGGGGGCTGGGGCCAGGCCAGCATGTGCCCCTCACCTTTCTCGGGCCCCTCGGGGAGTCATGGCCTGGGAGCAGTGCCCCAAACCGGCATCCGTGTCGCTGGTCTGAGCCCAGCGGAGCCCAGGCTGGGTGGAGGGGCCCTGCCGGCCGCACTCACGCTGTTGTCCCTGCAGAGTGGGGCGAGATGCAGAACGTGACTACCACGCGGGAGCGGGTGGAGCTGCGCGGCATGGAGAAGTTCACCAACTACAGCGTCCAGGTGCTGGCCTACACGCAGGCCGGCGACGGCGTGCGCAGCAGCGTGCTCTACATCCAGACCAAGGAGGACGGTGAGTGCTCGCCTCCAGCCCCCACGGCCCTCGGGGAGGCCAGTGCCTCGAGCGGGCAGAAGGGGGAGGGCAGAGCACAGGCCTTTCTCCTGTCCCTTTGGGGCATTGTCGGCTGACTCTGAGGACCTTGGGGCCCCGCTTTGGGGACCGCCCAGCTTCCGGAGGTTGTAGCGAAATGCTCTGGGATTTATACCTCAACATATCAGCACCTGTAAACTAATTTCTGCAGCACTGGGTCAGAAACCAGATGAACCCTCTCCTTCCATGCCCACCCCAAGGACTTAGCATCTGTTTTGTGGCATCTGCACCCCTGCAAGGTTCAACCTGGTTTCCTCTGGATACACATGTTGGGATTTGGGGAGGGGGGACAGCAGCTCACCTAGCACAGCCTGGGACGAGGTCTTGGCAGTCATCCAACAGGTGACTGCCCAGGCACCGGACCCACTGGGAGGGCCCTCAGAGAAGGGAGTAGGATGCGCCTCCATTTGGAACTGTGATTTCAATGCCCTTCCCCAAGGGGGCAGTGCTGGTGGAAAACAGAGGTAGGGAGCCAAACCTTAAGGGTAGAGTTATAAAGTAAGGGGTGAGGGGGGCTGGGAGCCAAGACCACCCAGGAGAGAACAGGATGGGAGAAGGGACAAGCTCCAGCCAGGGCCCAGAGCCGCACAGCTCCAGGGGGGCGCTGTTCAAATAGAAGACTGTGCCCAGGAGGCACTGGGTGTGAACAGTGCCCTCTGGAGCTCTTTGGGCACCTCTGGGCCCCTGTTGCCAGCCCTTCCTCTTTTTCGCAACCCCAGCTCCTCACTTGGTGGTAGCCGAGCTGTTCTGAGCCAGCTGCTGTACGGGTGGAGAGCCAGTTTATGTGAAGACTGGCTGCTGCTCAGCGCCATCACTCACTTTATGGTTTTCTCCCCACTCAGCCTCCGCGTTTTTAAGGGCTCCAGAGACCCACTCTCTGTGCTCTACCCACACAGTTTGGCAGAAGGTGCAGGAAGGTAGAGTTGTTGAAAAGGAGCGACTCGGGCTGGGAGTGATGGTGGAGAGGGTCCCAGTGCAGCTCCCAGCTCAGCTGAGTGCTCCCCACTCTCCCTAACTAAGCCTCTCCCTTGCCATCAGAACCTGCAGCTCTGAACAATTAAGTATTTACCCCCTCCCTGCCCTACTTATCCTGTCATTAAATCCTGGGGCAGCTTGGGGCTGGAACACCCACCTGAGGCCCCAGGACCACCCTCCTGGCCTCTAGAAATGAACCGCCCAGGCCAGCCCCCAGCCCTCCTCTTGGCTCCTCTCCTGATGCAGGGCCCGAGCCGGAAGCACCTGCGCATGCTTTAAATAACTGACCCAGGTGGGCTCCTTGAGGAAGCCCTGAGATGGAGGAGTGCCAGCCCTCCCCACAAGGTTTCAACCCCCCACCCTAGAACCACTTACAGAGCCCCACACAGGACCGTGCCCATCAGGCAGTGGCCCTCGTCTCAAGGAGGCAGCTCCACGGAGTGGAAAGGGCGCTGGTAAAAACAAGTGCGGACAAGCCCAGCCCTATCATTTATGGGCTGGGTGACCCTGGGCAAGTTGCTTAACCTCTCTGAACCTTGGTTACCTCATGATAGAACAGGTATTATGATGCCTCATCAAGTTGCTGTAAGCAACAAGAGAGCTGTAAGATCCTTTTCTTACACCTTACAAGTACTAGCACATGTTTATTGCTTTATGGTCACCCAGATGTTGGCAATAACATGGCAGCCCAGGTGGTCCCAAGGAAACCAGTGCCCCTGAGGGGAAGCTCAGGCAGGAAGGCATCTGCTGTCAGATGGGGCGTCCTCCAGAAGAGTGCTCATAACTTCACATTGTAGTAAGATGTTTTCATGAGCATGACTTAGCCCTCTGGGGTAGGTATTATGTCCATTGTACAGGTGAGAAAGCTGAGGCCTGGACAGCTAAAGCAGTGTGCTGCAGGCCACTCAGCTAGTAGGTGGCAAATCCAGGCTTCTTGTCTCCCTATCCTCTATTCTTTCCATCATACCACTTGTATCAGTCAGGAAGTTTTGGGTTGTGAGTAACAGAAAACCCAACAACTGAAAGGAGTTAAGCAGTAAGGACATTCATTACCACACAGAACAAGAAGTCCTGAGGTAGAGCAGCCATCTGCTCTGCCGTCCTCAGCATGTCAGCTGCTCCTCCTATGATTTCAAGATTATTGTAGCTCCAGGCATCACACCAGACACAAGAGAGTTCAGAGTGAGAAGAGGCAGCCTCGTCCTCTTTCTCTTGGGAGTGAAAGAACCCTTTCCCAGAAACCCCCACGAAAGATTTCTCATTTCCCATGGGCCAGAAAGGGGTCCCATGCCTCCTCCTAAGCCAGTCACTGAAATGGAAATGGAATTGTCATTACCAACTTACCCTAAACGTGATGTATCTCCTGGGACAGGTGATGGGGAGAGCTCTCTCTGAAGTGTGGGGAAGCATGGATACCCAAGCAAAAGTGAGGCTCTGTTTGCAAGGAATAAGAAAGACTGTTGGGCAGGCAGACAGCTGGGCCTCCTGGAACCCAGCTCCACCAGGTTTTCCCGCTTTGTAGGTGGCAGTTATTACAGTTATTACTTAGCTGGCTCGAGAAACAGACCAGTACCTGTTGTGTCTTCTCTGCTGTGTGGCCTTGGGCAAATATCCAAATCTGAAGCCAGTGTGATTTCCCCACCCACCCCCTCAGGATTTCTCATTTTTCCAAAGGGAAAAAAAATTATCAGGGAGTTTAGAGGAAAGCAACAGATAAAAAATAAAATAAAATAAAAAGATAAAAATGCATACATGTAAATTCAAGCCCTTTTTACTAAGTCCAGATCTCCAGTCCAAGTGTGGTGATGGGCTGGCTGGGCTGGATTCAGTTTGTGAGCTACAAAGCCTCTTGCTTTTTCCTCACACCTCCCCCTGTGAATGCCAAATCCAGCTTCTGGCCTCAGAGTGCAAAGCTGAGTTGGATTTTAGGCCACTTTAAAGACCTTTAACTGAGAAAGAGGCACAACTAGACCCATGTTTTAGGAAGGTAACTCTTGTGGAAGTGTGGAGGACCAATCGCAGGGAGGACGGGGTGGGATAAGGACAAGTGTCAAAGCGCCCTGTTAGAACCCATGAGCGTCTAGGCAGAGATGAGAAAGATTTGTACGAGGGCAGCAGCAAGGAGGACGAAGCGGGGGGTGGGGAGCAGTAAGAGAAACATACCAGAGGATTTCCACTTCCAATAATGGCAGGCGAGGTAATACAAACCCACTCTCCTTTTAGTTGAGGACAGCTAGGAAATCTGGATTAAATATTGTTTAAAACGTCTGCTGTAAGGCATCAGCGAGCTGACAGGAGAGTGAAGAATTACTGGGCCCAGATCCAAGGGCAAATGGAGGCCCAGGCGCTGAGCCTGGCATGTGGAGCCGCTTTTCCCCCCTGGGGACGTTTGCTGAATCTGGAGGCAGTGGCTTAGAGGCTGCACAGCACTAGGAAGATGGGATTGGAGCCAGGGCCTGCCAGGGTATGTGGGTCTGTCTGGTGACCCCTCCCTACCTTGAGTTGAGACCCTGAAGGACAATACTCTAGGAGTAAAAGTGAACCAAAAGTAGACAGCTCAGCTTCAAATTATCTCAGTCCTGGAAATTAGATTGAGGTGATGCCAGATTGTTAGTGTCCCAGATTGCAGGAGCCTGTTAAAAACAAATGCGAGTCCTCTCTTTAGGAAGATAACATCATCTGAGGCCTCAAATTATTTCTACAAACAATTTTGCAAATGCTCTGTTGGGCATACAATAAAAAACTAATGGGGACAACATGAACAAAAGCCAGCAGGCAAAAGAAACAGACCATAAGGGTTCCAAACATGAGTTTTATCAAACACAGACATTGAAATAATTGTGCTTAAATTGACCAAGGAAATAAAGAAACCAAGATTGGCTATTTCAGAGAATTGGAAATGATCAAATGGAAATTCTAGATACAAAAACTACTAATACCTGAAATTAAGAACTCAGTAGATGGGTTTAATTTTTTGAAAAGTAGATACAGCTGAAGAGATAACTGGTGAACTGGAAGATAGGTTGGAAGAAAATATACAAATGAAATACAGAAAGACAAAAAGATGGAAAATAAAAACAAGCAGGTAAGAGACATAGAGCAGTAATTTTCAAACTTTAATATGTGTACAAATTCTTGGGTATCATATTAAAATTCAGATTCTGATTTAGTAGGTCTAGGGTGGAACCTGAGATTTTGCATTTCTGACATGCTCCCAGGTGATGCTGCTGCTGCTGACGACGATTCATGGACCACATTCTGAGTATCAAGGACATAGAGGATACAGTGAGAAGAAATCCCAAAGAAGAGGAGAAAGAGGCAGAAGAGAAAATGTCTGAAAACCTTTCAAAACTTATGCAAGCCACAAATTCAAGAAGCTCTACAAACCCCACAGAAAATAACTGAAAAAAATTCACACCTAAGCACACCATAATAAAATTGCTAAAGAAAAAACTAGCACAAAGAGAAAATCTGAAAAGCAAACAGAGAAAAAGAGACTGATTACCTTCAAAGACGCACCAATTAGATTGTCAGCTAACTTCTTATATGAAACAATGGAAGCAGGAAACAATGCAATGGTATACTTAAAATACATAAAGAAAATAGCTATCTACTTATGATTTTATACCTAGCAAAAATATTCTTCAAGATTAAGAAGAAATAAAGACATTTTCAGACAAACAAAAAATTTGAGAGTTTATCACCAGTATATCTGCCATTGAGAAATATTAAAAGGTATTCTTTGACTAAAAAGAATTGACCCCAGGCGAAAGCTCAGTGATGCAGAAAGGAAAGATATGGGTACATCAAAATTAATATCAACTGCATACAATTAGGAGGAGCAGGAAGAGCAGGAGTATATCTTGTGGGGCTTCAAATATATGCAGAGTTAAAATGCACAACAATGGCATATAATTGGGAGAGGATAAATGGAAGTTCTAGATTCCTTGCATTGTCTGAGAAGAAAAGAGAAGTGTCTGTCAGTTAGTGGTGTTAGACTTGGCAAGTTGAAGATTCATTTTGTAGTCTGTGAAGTAATCACTAAAAATAGCCAAACACTGTATAAAAGCCAAGCTAATAGAGAGGGGAAATAGAATTTTTTAAAACCCTCAATCCAAAACAAAAAAAATGGCACAAAAGGAAAGAAAAATTAAAATAGGATAAGTGGAACATATAGAAATTATTTAGTAAGATGGTATATTTAAACCCAAATATCTTGCATTAGAGATAAATTGACTAAATTCTCCAATTAAAATAAATAAATACATGGCTGCAAAAGGGTAAAATTGTCTAAGAAAAGCCTGGCATTTTAATATCGGACATAGTATACTTCAAGACAAAAGAAACATTATTAGAGATAAAGAAGGACGCTCTCTAATGATTAAAAAAAAGTCAATCTTCTAAGCAAATATAACCATTCTAAATTTGTATGCACCAAATAACAACCTCAAAATACATAAAAACAAAAACCAACCGAATTACAAGGAAAAATAAACAAATCCACAATTAGAGTGGGAAATTTTCACATACCTTTCTCAATAACTGATGAAACAAACAGGCAAAAAAAATTCTAAAAGCCTGCAAGGATAAAGAAGATTTGAGCAGTACAGCTAGCATACCTGTCTCAGTGGACATCCTTAGAATCTTGGATCCCAGCTGCAGAGACATCTGTCAGAGGGGGAATGGCAGGACTGGCAGTGAGGGAGATGGAGTCAGAATGCCTTCCAGCCTCGGGACTCAGGCCCTGGGTGGATGACAACACTGATGTCTATTTATTTTAAGCCACCATTGTTGACCACTTACTAGCTATAAAACATTGAGGTGGGTGCTAGAAGTTTAGAGCTGGGAGAAGGAATGCAAAAGTAATCATCATTATAATCTACCGAGTGTCTTTGACATGTTAGACACCGTGCAGGTGCTTTAGTTTAATTAGCGTGAATTCTCACAACAACCCTTTAATGTGTTTATTGTTATCTCCATTGTGTAGATGGGGAAATGGGCTCGGAGAGGTAAAATAAATTGAATAGGATACCATCACTATCCTCAAAGGAGCATGAACTCTCCCAGGAGGGAAGATAAGTACACAACCAGTACAAGGGAGAGATGAAGGTGGGGAGTGTGGGCTGAGAACAGGAAGCTGCCATTTCCCCAGGCAGAGCCCCCGGGGTCCCAGCAAGGCTAGGCAGGCCCAGAAGAGGGGCTGGGGGGAGCTCAGTCAGAGTCTTAGAGTTGGGATCCACCTAGGATGGCTTTCCCAGTCACTTCTAAGGAGACTTTGCCTCTGAAAACAGAAAGGGCCCAGCCAGCTCCCTGAGGACACGCCCTGGGCACAGGCCACGGAACTCAGTCACCCACTGGCTGACCACCAGCCCTTGAGCCTCAGGCCCACTCTGTGAGGCTCTGGGGTTGCGGTCTCCAGCTTCAGATGCTCACAGACCAAAAAGAGGAGCAGAGTGACTGATGTGTTGACCTAAACACAGGCTTATAGTTAGCAAGGGCATGGGGAGGCGGGCAGAGCTGTAGGGATCAGGATGGATTCCTCACGGGTTCTGTCTCCCTCCTGTCTATCCTAAGTCCTTCGTTCTGGCCAAACAGTTCTGAAGCTGTGACACCCAGTGCCTCTATCTCAGAATCTTTGTCACAAGCCCCAAATGACCACCTTTCTCCCCCTACCTGTTTGCTATGCTGGAACCTCCCCCTTTAAACCACAGATCAAGGACACCTCCTCCAGGAAGCTTTCCCAGATTGATCTGCCTCAGTCTCCCCACTGTCATTGTTTCCCTAAGGCTGTGCTCCTCCTTTCTCTAAAGTGACTGACCCAACCTTCTCTCTGCTCAGTTCCAGGTCCCCCCGCTGGCATCAAAGCTGTCCCCTCATCAGCCAGCAGTGTGGTCGTGTCTTGGCTCCCCCCAACCAAGCCCAATGGTGTGATCCGCAAGTATACCATCTTCTGCTCCAGCCCCGGGTCTGGCCAGCCGGTGAGTGGGGCCCAGAGCCGAACAATGAGGGGGACAGGAGAAAGGTACCCTGCACTGGAGCTGGCTTCCAGGCCAAACCCTGGGGCTGGTTGTGTCTGGGTTTCTACCTCCATGTGCAATATCTGCCCAAACCCTGGGAGCAGGCCCCGGGAATGGAAAAGGCAGCCCCAGGCTGGGGCACAGTGCAGGGGGGCAGCCCCTGCCCCTCCACTGAGTGCCCAGAAGCCAAGGGGTGGGAGGAGTCCCAGGGAGAGGGGAGAGAGAATAAGGGTGGGTGTATTGAGGAACCCGTATCCCATAATAAGCATCGTCCCCTCTGCCTCTTTTGCCACGTCCAGTCATTCACCCATGAAGTTCTACTGAGTGCCTGCCCCAGAGCAGGCCTATTCTAGTTACTGGAGCAGGTGCAAGGATGCCCGCCTGCGAGGGGCTTCCAGCCTAGAGGGGGAGCCAGAGAGCCCACACCCAAGGGCCATGAGCACTGTCACGGAGGTGTGCCCGGGGGCAACACAGGAGGAGGAGGAGGCCGGCTGCTCCTCCATTACCCACGTGTGACAGCCTGAGCACCTGCAGGGGGAGCTTTGGCAGCCAGGAAGCAGCCCCAAATTGCTAGGTAGTGGTGTCATCATCCCTTCCTCCACTCGCTGCTTTCCTGCGGTCTTTCTGGCTTGCCCTCCCCGTGGTAGGTGGCCCAGCTCCTCACACACGAGGCCAGAGTTCTGTTATCAGAGAAACGTCTTTCAGGGACTCCTTCCCCTCCTCTCCACCCCTAAGGCCACTGCCTGTCTTTGTACCTTGTATAAATGGGGTCCTACTGTATATCTGGCTTTTTTCACTCAAAATTATGTTTGTAGGCTTCATCCACATTGTTGCATGTGGTTATAGATCACCCACTGTCGTTTCTGCATAGTTCCCCATTGCGTGCATAGAGGACAATTTACTTTCCATGATGCTATCCATTTATAAGCACTTGCTTAGGTTTCAGTTTGAAGCTATTACACATCACGCTGCTGTGAGCATTCGTGCATGTCTCTTGGTGCTCGTGTGCATGCATTTTGGCCAGATGTATACCTAGGAGAGCAGTCGCTGGGTCATAGGATCTGCAGATGTTAGCTTGAGAACCCCCTGCCGCTGTCCGGAGGTCGTACCAGTCACACCCTCCCACGGACGACGGCTTCCAGCTGCTCGTCCTCTGCAGACACTTGGTATTTTCCACCTCGTGTTTTCAGTCCTGCCTCCTGCCCCTCTTTCCTCCCTCCCGGCGCCCCTCCCATGCACGCACCTACTAGGCTCTCGTTACGCTGAGCTTTTCACCGCTCTGGACCCCCGCAGTGCCTCCGCACACCTCCTCAGCTCTGCTCCCGTGATCCCCACTGCGCCACGCTCTCCGACCCTCTGTCGTCCACTGAGTTAGACGGCAATTAGCTGTTCACATAGCTGTCTCCCACGCTAGTCCGCAGGCCCCGTGAGGACAGGGGTGGCGTCTTTTTATCTTTGGGTCCCCAGCTGCTGAACATCATGGTCACTAAATATTATGTTTGATGAGTGAATAACTAGTAACCTGGCAACTGTAACGTGTTGGACCTTGGGCACTTACTTCTCCCTTCATAAATTGGTAGGAAAGGGTAATCATTCTTGAACTTGGGATTCTGCAGTCATCTCCTGCTCTGATAATGAAGTCTTCCAAGAGGACGGGTGTCAGGAGCCCGGCCTCCTCATTAACTACAGCTTCTGGAGCTCCCAGAGCCCGGAACAGAGCTCCTGGTCCCCGCCGCCTCCTCCTGCTGCTGGAGACACAGGAACCCTCGCTCCAGCCTCTTCATGTCTCGGGTGTGCCAGAACCTCCTCTCTCCCAGTGTCACAAGAGGGGTCAGGTGTGCTAGTGTGATGAGAACTACAGTTCAGCCACACA
The DNA here is from genome assembly GCA_029593785.1 of Cabassous unicinctus. Taxonomy (NCBI): domain Eukaryota; kingdom Metazoa; phylum Chordata; class Mammalia; order Cingulata; family Chlamyphoridae; genus Cabassous; species Cabassous unicinctus. The sequence continues at coordinate 69,558 of JAQZBX010002630.1, forward strand.
CAGAGGGTGAGGGATGTGGACTGGGTGTAATGAGGGACCCAGGGACGTGTCAACCATGTGTGACGTGATTATCACTTTCCATAAATATGTTCCAAATTCCAAAAACTGCATTACAAACTCATGCATTACAGTCCCAGGGGGGTGGGGGAACCCCGCTGGGGTAAAGGCATACACGTGTATATGTGTCAGTACAAAAACATGGGTGTGAGTTTGGGGTTAGAGGGAAACAAAAGTGAGTCTGAGTGTGCTCGTCCATCCTGTGGGAGTGTATGAACATGCAAGTGTGGAATCCTCAGAACAGATGTGCAAAAGGAGCACGGTATTGGCTCACGGGAGGTTCCTTCCTGGGGGCAGCCAGAAGCTACATTGAGTCCTGTTAGAAATTTTACCAAATATTTTAATACAGTTGCTGTTTTCCTCTGACTATAAAATATAATGCAATTTATCACCTAAATTTCTGTAAAATATGTAAAAAAATAAAGAGGAAAGTAAAAATTACTTGTGCTCTCACTCCCTAAAAATAACACTGGTGATATTTTGGTATATAGCCTTCCAGTCTTTTCTCTATACATATAGTATGAGTTTGGTTTGTATTTTTACAAAATTAAAATAAAACTTTACATGATGTCATGTAATCTGCTGTTTCTCATGTAATACATGTAGGCCCTTTCCCACACCATCAAATATTCTTTTTTTTTTTTTTATGACACCATCCCATTTTATTTCAAAAGCGGGTACACACACTTACGTGGGCAAAAGTAGATGGGCACAGATGAAGTCGTTAACAGGAGTGATCTCTGAGTGGTAAAAAGATGTTTGTTTTTTTCTCTTATTTTTTTTCTACAGCATATACACACTGTTTTGTGTTTTGTTTTGTTTTTGTCTCTGAATGTTCTTTATTTTTTAAAAAACAATTTATTGAAGTATATCATTCATACATGAACATACATAAACAA
>JAQZBX010002631.1:0-42218 GCA_029593785.1 Cabassous unicinctus
CACTGCTATTTTTGTACCATCAAGGCGTTATATCTGAGGATTTTAAAGATACTTAAGAAGAGAATAAACTCCTGCTACTCATAGGCAATAAAACATCATACTACATAGAATTTATTTTTTTTTATCTCATGCTAAATTTTAGGGGTATATGAAGCCTAGCCATTTCATGTCATATAGTAGGGTTAAAGTTCAGAAAATCTTAGATTATATTGTAACTGACATTTATGATACCATATTTACAATTTAGTTTGTTAATTTTTGTCTTTGCAGGCATTGAACTGTTGCAAAACATGCAATCACCTCGATTAGTGAAAACACACTTACCTGTTCAACTTCTCCCTTCTTCATTTTGGAATAATGACTGCAAGGTAGCAAATTTTAAAGCAAACAGATCCTTATTTGTCTTGTAATTTCTTTTCCTAAGTATGCATAATCACAAGGTGAGATATTGCAACCTCTGGATAAGCCATCGAAAAAGTGAAAATGTGGGCCCTATATCCATGAGATCAAAAGAATACAAATATATATAATAGTGGCTTGGACATCAGTACTATAGACAGGGATTAGACTACCAGTGCCCAATCAACCAGGATTTGTCAGGTTTTCTATTCTTGAAGTTGCCTATCACTCTATGTAAATCTCTTCACTCACTGTCAGCTACTTTTAAACAATAGACATTAAAATTATCCCATAATTTATTCCTCATGCCTCAGTATAATAAGGGTTACCAATATGGTAAATTATGACTTATAGATTAGTTTTAGGCTTCCTTTGTTATAAATATTATTATTGAGGGATAACATTTTAGGAGAATGTGCACAAATCACAAGTATAAAGCTTGATGAGTTTTCACAAAGTGAGTATACCCATGACACCAGTACCCAGATTAGGAAAAAGAATGTTACCAATATCCCAAAAGTTCCATTTCCTGCCCACTTCTAGGCAGTAACCGCATCTACAAAGGTATCCACTATCCTGAATGCTTTTGTCATAACTTAATTTGCCTGTTTTCCCTATAGTAGTAAAGTACATACCTTTTTTTCCATTTTTTTTCTTAACTTTATTTGTACATTTAATAATCGAAAATATAAACAATTAAAAACTAAAAAATAAACACAGATGAATAAATATATACATTTCTCCATTAAATGTAATGGATACTGTATTAGTCAGCCAAAGGGGTGCTAATGTGAAATACCAAAAATGGTTTGGTCTTTACAAAGGGTATTTATTTGGGGTAGAAGTCCACAGATACCAGGCCATAAAGCGTTATGTTTCTTCTCTCACCACAGTCCATTGCCACGTTGTTAGAGCAAGACAGCTGCCGGCGTTTGCCAGGGTTCAGGCTTCTGGGGTTCCTCTCTTCCTGGGGCTGCATTTCTTCCCGAGGCTGCGTTTCTCTCCGGGCTTAGCTCCTGTTTCCTCCACAAGGTCAGCTGTAGACGATCAGGTGAAAGGCTTGCTTCTCTTCTCCTGGGGCCTTCTCTCCAATATCAAAACTGCTTCTCAAAAGACTGCTTCTTCTGTCCTTTTCCTTGCCTTTTATATTCGATTTTTTTCCCATTTTTATAAAAATTTTTCTTTGTACTATCTATAATATATTAGTAAAATGGTATACATAACTTATAAGCTAATATATATATGTTTGAGTCACATACTCAAAAATGTTTTATTATGGACATGAATTTTTTAATTGCTGGTCTATAGCAAAATACGCCAATGTAATATATAACAATGTTATCACTCTTTTTAACTAGATAGCACATCGCACTTGTTTTTATAAGTCTTGTGGAACATAGAGCACCGAGAGGAGAGAAAATCTTTGTTAGAAATTGTTAGGGAAACTGTACCTACAACAGAAAAATAGGAAGAGAAAGGGGTGAAGAAAAGAAGGAAGAGGAGAAATAGATACCAAATTGATACAGTGGTATTAGAGTACAACTTTCAAAAAATATAAAAAGTATGTGCATATGTATCTCTAGAGATGAAAGAGTGGTTAATATGGAGTTTTCCGTGTGTTACAAACAGTGAATTCTTTTTGTGCAAAGTGGAAATTGTAAACATGATACTTGCAACACATCAGCATATATGTGTATATCAACATGATACACACACTCAGAAAACACATGCACACAGAGTGACCTAAATAAAATGTTAGTGAAAAATATTTTGTAGGCCCTACAAATTAGCTATCCTGCTCACTTCCTACTTTCCCCCCCTTAGCCATTTTTTCAGCATTCATTCTACCAGCTGCCTATAAAAACACACTCCTAGGAAATGAAATCAAGAGCCCTACTCTACTTACTCTTAAGTTTTGTGCATCCCAATGCTCACATACAGAGAGTTATTTCATGAGGAGTTAGGGTTTTTTTTTTAATACATTTTTAATTTTTTTAAATACTTAGATTACATAAATGTTACACAAAAATTATAGGGATTCCCATATGCCCCACCTTCCACACCACCCCATACTCTTGAATGTTTAGTTTATTTCAATCAACATTACTACATTTGTGACCATTTCATACAATGTAGTATCATCTGTCCATATCATCCTTACAGTTTTGTTTTTGTTTTGTTTTCTATGGTATAGTGTGGTCCATCACAAAATGTGGTACTCTGAGCAAAAGAAGCATTATGTTTTAAAGCTCCTTAGAGGGAAGCGGGTGTAGCTCAGTGGATAGAGCCCCTGTTTACCATATGAGAGGCCCCGGGTTCGCTTCCCGACGCCTCCTTGTGAGGGCAGGCCGGCTCGCGCGGTGGCGCCGTGGGCTGATGCGGCAAGACCTCACAGCAAGGGGGAGATAAGCAGACACAGAGAAGACATGCAGCGAATGGACACAGCAGCACAAGCAGCAAGGGGGGGCGGGGATAAAAAAAATAAAAATAAAAATAAAGCTCCTTAGATATGCAAATTCTCAGGTTGAATTCAGAACTACTGAAGCAGAAACTACAGAGATGGGGTCCAGCAATCCGAATTTTAACAAAAATTTCATCTGTGTTGTGCTAATATTTGAGAACCACTAATGTAGAGCATTCCACTATGTGTATATGAATATTCCACAACTTACTTACCCATTGTACTATTGATGGACAGTTGGGTGGTTGCAGCTTCTCAGTTATTAAAATAGTGCTATGAAAAATCTTATACATGTGTTTCATTGCATACTCACACACACAGAAACTTCAACTGGTTATATATCTTGGGATGGAACTAGTGGATCTTAGGGAATTAATTTGTTCAGCTCTAGATGTTTTCAAACAGCTTTCCAAATTATTTGCACAAATTTACATTTTGTCAAGCAGTGAATAAGAGTTCTAGTTGCTCCACAACCTCCCCAACACAAAATGTCAGTTTTTTTTTTATTTTAGCCATACTAGTGCGTGTCTGGTGGCATCTCAAGGTGCTTTTACTCTGTATTTCCCTAATGACTAATTAGATAACTCACCTTTACATATAATTATTGATCTTTTAGATAACTTCTTCTGTGAAACAAGTCTGTTTCCCATTTTCCTATTGGGGTTTCATTCTTTTTATTATTAAGGTAAAAATTCTCTATTCTGGATACAAGTCCTTTGGTGGGATAATTGTAAATCTTTTTATCTTAACCCACTATGTTTTTTCATTTTTCACTTCCTTAATAAAGAAATTCTTGATTTTGAAATGTTCAAAAGATCATTTTTCCTTTATTGTTAGAGCTTTATCTGTTGGTTTAAAAAAAATGCTTTCCCCAAATTCATGATAATATTCTCCCTTCAGTTTTTTTCTAGGGGGGTTATTGTTCAGTTATCACATTTAGATCTAAAAATCTGTTTAATATATGTAGCATAAATAAGATTGCTCTCTTATTTTTGATGTAAGAATAAATTGTACATTCTCACTCCCTCTCTCTCTCTTTCTCTTTCTGTTTCTCTCACTCTCCCTCCCTGATTACACAAGGCTAGAGGTCTTAAAATTTTATTAGTCTTCACAAATGTTCTCTATGTCTTCTATTTCATTAATTTTTGCTAGTATCTTAAGTTTTTCCTTTCACATTATTTAGTTTTAATTTATTATTCATTTTTAGCTTCTTGAGATAGATATTTAATAATTGATGTTTAGCATTTTAAATCAAATTTATATATTCAGGGCTTCCCCCTAAGGAAGGTTTTAGCTGAATGTGTGTGTGTGTGTGTGTGTGTGTGTGTGTGTGTGTGTGTGGAATAGCTTTACTGAGGTATAATTGCAAGTTGTATATCAAAGTTTATTTATTAGCATATGGCTATCTAATTGATCCAACATCAATCTTTAAGAAGACTTTCATTTCTCCACTGAATCTGGCACCTTTGAACATGCTCAGTTGTATATGTATGGTTCTATTTCTGGGCTCCTGTTATGTCCCATTGATCTATTTGTAAATCTTGATGAACATAATGCACCACCTTGATCATTGTGGTTTTATAATGTCTTGAAATAAGGTGGTGTTAATCCTTCATCTCTTTTCTTCTTTTTCAAAGTTATACATGATTCTAGGTCCTTTACATTTCCATATAAATTTTAAATCCAGCATATCTTGCCAGTATGTATCTAAAACCCTGCTGAAATAGTGATAGTGATTTCACTGAATCTTTAGATGAGGTTAGGGGGAATTTTTTTATTTTAGTAATTTTGATTCTTACAATCCATGAACATGGAATATCCCTCTATTTATTTGGATGTTCTTTAATTTTGCTCATTCATGTTTTATAGTTTCAATGTACAAATCTTGCACACCTTTTGTTAGATTTATATCTAAATTATTTCAGTTTTGGTGAGAGTGAAAATAATATTTTTTCTAAATGTTTGTTGTTAACATATATCAATGCAATTGACTTTTTATATTTAGATATTTTATTCTGTGATTTTTCTAAATTCACTAATATATTAACTAGTCCTTTTTATAGATTTCATCTGATTTTCTATATAGATGCTCAAGTTGTGAGCAAATTAAAATATTATTAATTCTTTTGCCAAGCTAGATGAGTTTTACTTCTTCTTCTCTTAATAAACTGACTATAACCTCTAGTAAATGATGACTATAAGTGGTGAGAGCAGACATCCTTGTCTTGCTCTTCCTCTGAGGGAAAATGAATTCTGCATTTCACTCTTTAATGATGATGGTACCTGTAGGTCTTTTGCAGATGCCTTTTATCAGGCTGAGGAAGTTCCCATCTGCTCTTAGTTTGCAGAGGTTTTATCAGGAATGAATGTTGAAATATGTTGAATTCTTCTTCTATATCTCTGGAGATAATATAGATTTGCTTTTTTATTGAGTTTGTTAATATGATTAATTACATTAATTGATTTTTGAATGTTAAAACAATCTTGCTTTCCCTGCATTTAGTTATGAGATATTACCTTTTTATATATTGTTAGATTTGCTAATTTAAAACCTTTTTACATCTTGATCATGAGAGACATTGGTCAGTAGTTTTCTTGTAATATCTTGTAATACCTTTGTCAGGTTTTAGTATCAGGATAATACTGATTGCATGTTAGGTGGAGTTAGCATGATTTATTGCTTAAATATTTAGTGCAATTTACCAGTAAAGCCATCAAGTTGGAAACGTTCTTTGCCTGCAAGTTTGTTTTAGCTATGAATTCAATTTATTTAATAGAAGTAGGATTTTTTAGGGTATGTATTTTTTCCCTTGTGTGGTCTTTGGTAGTTTGTGTTCTTCAAATAATTGGTTCATTTTATTTAAATTGAAACATTTTTGTCATAAAATTATTCATAACATTTATTTACTATCCTTTTAATATCTGTAGAATCTGTACTGATGTCATCTTTCCCATTCCTGGTATTTTTCCATCAACTGTTTAGAGAAGGATATTGAAATCTAACTATAATTGTAGATTTCTCCATTTCTCCTTGCATTTATATACATTTCAGTTTCCTATGGGCAAAGTCATTCAAAAAACATGTAATCTGTAAACATGTATGGAAGTACTACTATGTATGAACCAGCTATTGTGTTTGGCATTATATATGCAAACATAAATAAGACATCTGCCATCTAAGAGCATTATGAATGTGTATTTAATTTCTATAAATGTTCTTGAGCTTCTTTTGCATGCCAGTGATTTCCCTATGCCCATATTATGCAATGGTTAAAAATAGTCAGTGACCTCTGCATTGTGTAGCATATTGTCCCTTACAGTATCTCAGATAATGATAACACACACACATACACACACACACACATATATAATTACATACAAATAAAATAAGTTCTAATATAGGAAGTAAAAAAGATTTTGGATGAGTCCTGCAAATGGGGCAAAGAAGTCTCATAGATGAAGAAAAACTTGATGAGCATCCTGAAGGAAGATTAGGAGTTTGGTTTTTTTAAAGCATACAAGAAGGATATTTCACAGAGAGAAAACTGCCACGTGTATAGGCTAAGAGATGAGAAACAGCCAGACATGTAAAAGATCTATGTGTATAATTCAGAGATTGGTGGTGAATGAATCTGGAAGGTAGACAGTCACCAAATACCTAGATCTGAGAAAGGTTTAAGAGTGCATCTTACCACAGTATTTTCAATAGAATGAGCATCCTTGATATACAAAGATGCTTTTTACCTCTTCTGATATGTGGGTTCCTCTTTTTCTTCAAAGTCTAATTGAAAATACAGGAGAAAAGGAAGTAAGAATATGATTTATTATTTTAATTCCAGTAGTAAAAATCTTTAGAAGCCCCGAGAAAGGCATGGCCTTTCTCTTAGGTAGGAGAACTGGAGAATATCTTGAGGACAGCCTACTCTTCTATACAAGGTAAGAAGTAAACAGAACTTTCTAAGGAAGTTACAAGCAATAATGACAGAAAAAGAAATTATTTGGTTCATTACTAGAATTTGTATTGAAATAAGGAATTATTGAGGTACACCTTGAGTCTGGTGCCTTTGACCACTCGGCCATCCTGACACCCTTAGAACATTTATAGGGTTTAATATTTTCTCAAGAAGTTATGTCAGGAAAAGAGTTTTAGCTCTTAGAATGCTACACAAAAATTTTTAAACATTCCCTTCCAGTCACTCCCTACCACTTTCCATCATTGTCCCAGACTGTAAGAACTATTACCAGTGACTGGAGAGTATGAAAGTTCCCATTTCCTTTGCTTATCTGTTGGAAGGGAATTAAATTTTGCTCACAGGTAGATGAAAGGAGGTATCTTTCTGAATGTATTTTCCCTTAGGAATATATTTACTGCATGAGTGGCTGGGTCCTCAGTATTATTAGGTTTATTACAAGGGAGAGATGAGCTTAATGGATTTTAGTGGACTTGTCTGAAAATTTATTTACCAAAGAAGCATGACAATATCATTTCTACTGGGAAATATGTTAAAAATTTCAGCCTTCAAGCAGACTTGAAGGCTCCATGCATAAAATAAATTTTAATCTCACACTTGTAATTATAAACAGTAATTATTATTATGTAGCCATGATCATGGACAGAATGGAAAATATGGAATTTTTACTTTAAATTTATCCAAGCACTAATTTTTTTTCAGTGACATATTGGGCATTTTTAAGCATTTTTTTGTGATTTGCTTCTTATTTGTTATTATTAATTTTAATTCGTGATACAAAAAATATTCTAGTATCAGGATAAACTATTTAATTTTTATTAATTATTATTTACTGTAATATTTCTTACAGTTGGTATTTCATGTTTCGAGAGACATACTTGTTTTCAAGTGCTGAAGGAAAAGGTGGAACATGAGAAATGAGAGTTCTCTGTGTTAAAACACTGTATAATTGTGAATATTTCATGTTAGCAAATAATTATAAATGCCCATATTAGGAAATAGAAAAGAGAAAATAAGCATTCTGTCAGGGAAAGTGAAAGTTTACAAACTATTAACAAATAGAGACAAACTGATGATTTTTCTGTCTCCCCATAGATGATTTACGTGGCTCGGAATGCCAAAGATGTAGCTGTCTCTTACTATTATTTCTACAAGATGGCAAAAATCCATCCAGAGCCTGGCACCTGGGAGGAATTCTTGGACAAATTCATGACTGGAAAGGGTGGGTCCAACACTTCCTTTAATTGTGGAATTCCAAATGGGAAATCTTTTTGCAAGGAGATTATGAAGTTCAAATATAAATCTTGTGTTTATTACAAACCTAATATGTGCTTAACACTCTACTAAAGCATTATGAAGAATAAAGACTTAAAGGATTGTAACCTTTTGGGAACATGTGAGACATGGATTTCTCAGTGCTTAGTCTCATTGTTTCATTAGTGCTTAGTGACTCCTGCCAATTTTTTTAAATGCTCTCCTCTCTTGGTGTTGATATCATTGTGTTGTTTTAATTTTATACATATTACTTGAACTATATTTTCTCTGCCTTTCTTTCACATTTATTATCAAACTGTTAAAATTCTTGAGTGAGAGTTTTATTCTCAAGACTCTGCTTTATTACCTGTTATTCTCTCCTTCAGGTAAACATATTTATACCCGTGGTAGTAACTCTATTGATAATACCCAAATGGACATTTCAAGTCCTGACTTTTCATGTTAACACTAGCTGAAGTGTTTAAATGCCTGCAGGATATACACACTTTGAAAACCTATTCTGGAAAGTTCAGCATATTCAAAATCAATCTTATAAAGTATCACTGAATTGTTTTTTCTTTTTAAATCCTTCTATTTCATCAGTGGTGCCACTATCCTTCTGGTATTGTGAGAAATGAAACTTAAGAATCTTTTTTGAATCTTCTCTAGACATCAATTATAATATTAAATCTTAAGCCAATTTAGTTATTACTATAATAAATTTTTTTTCATTTTATTTGCTCCAACCTTACAACAGACCTTTATGACCTAACTTCAATCATATCTTAAACGTGTTTCCTTAAAGTCAGGCTCTACCAACTTCATTCTGTGAGAGATGTAGATTTGAAGGGTTTAAGATGTTTTGGATTATGAAGGGCTAAAATGTAAGCACAAACTCAACTTGATGCAGAAATCAACTTGACGAGAAATTTCAGTGGCTTTTTAAGAATATTCATTGGAGGAAATACACCTTATGGATCAGAGAGTGGAGAGACAAAACGTAGGAATATCAATTAGAATACATTTGCAGAAACACAATCTGATGTAATCCCAGGTTTTTAAAAGTACTTGAGGAATACAATGCAATGTATGTGCATTTCCTCCCTTCAAGTAAAATCCTCAACACTGTTTCCTTATGGTGAGACACTTCTTATAGGATGAACCTGTTTCAAATACAGAATCTTCCACAGCCTTTTTTTTTTTAACCACTCTATCGCTATGATTTTCTCTCCCTTTCCTTCTCCTATGAACCTCCATACCACTTATTGTCTGCATTTCCAAGTATCTACCACCTTGCTCTCATATTTTTTGTTTTATTTATTAAAAATATTTCCTCTTTTCCAGATAGTAAATTCAGTGAGAACAGGCATTATCTCATATACTTCTCAACACAGTGTGTGTTGATAATGATAATTTGGGATAACATTTAACAATTCTTTACTTCATATAAATAGTTGCAATTTTAAATATATTTTATCTTTCAATCAGTGTGCTTTGGTTCCTGGTATGACCATGTGAAGGGGTGGTGGGAGAAGAGGAAAGATTATCGTATCCTTTACCTATTCTATGAAGATATGAAGGAGGTAAGAACCAAGAGTGTTTTTTTCCTTTACTTTTAAAGGAAATCTAAGATTCTTCTACTTTGCATCACACTCTCCTTTCCTCTTAGGTGAATAAATACAATTCATTTACTATCCCATCAGTTATGCTCCCAAAGTAGATCTTGCACCCATTCACTTCTTTCTACCATTATTACCCCCCACAGGTACAGGTGTTTACCTTGTCTTCCTTGGACTACCTTGTCTTCTTGCTTCTATCATCCACCTAGAGAAAATGACCTTCTTAAAGCTTAAATCAGAATAGCTCCATTCTCCACTTAAAATCTCAAATTTCTCAATGATTTCTGTTCCTACATAAAATGTAAAATCATTAATATTTATAGAGATTTATAGCACTCAGCATAATTTAATCCCCATCTCTCCAACCGTTTCTTCTGCTACATTTAATTTTCTGAGTCTACCTGAAGCACTATTGTTCTCCTTTAAAGGGTTAGTACAAGCCTTATTATTGCCCATCAAAGCCTCTTTTTGTTATTGTTATTTTCATAACATCTATCACCACTTCTGTTGATTTTATATTTGTGTTTATTCACATATGCTTTGTCATTTTCCTCCAGTGAAATGTAAACTCCTTGCATGTAGAGATTACAATTATCTTGTTCATGGTCATTTCCCCAGTGCCAAACTCAGAATGGAAACAGTGTAATTTCCTTATTTAATCTATAAAATATCTAGATTTTATTTTCTCATCTTCTACCTGATGATTAACATGGAAAAACATTTCACTTTCCAATTTGGTTGAATACTTAGCCTGATCTGATTTTTTAAGCAGAAGATTTCCATCTCTTTTAAATTCAGTGTCACTCAGATAGTCTGTCCAAAACCTCCCTTTTCTCTTTAAGACAGTGACTGGGTATATGGTGCAAGGAAGGACATATACTCGTCATGAGAGTTGGGGGGGTGAGGGGGCAGAAGAGGAAGGGATTGGGGTTCATGGAAAGGAAGAAATGCCCACTTACTCCTCCAGTCTCTAGAGTGGTTTCCTTTATTACCTGACTTCTGCGGGCCATAATACCACTTTGCAATGAAAATCTCCCATAGGGAGATCTAGCTCCCTCAGATATTGGAGGGAATTGTATATCTGCTGGCAAAGGGTGTTGGAACTTACTTGCGATTTCAAGTTCTCTGTGTAATCAGAGCCAATCCAGATATTCCCAGGCCAAGTTTGCGCACTCCTCTCCTTCTTCATCAATCTTTTATTTAACTTTCCCATGATAGACTTGGCACATTCTTGAATTTAACTTTCACTGTGATTAGTCCACTTGTCCAGTTAAAGTTTGTGTCTAATTTTCAGAAAGTTCAGCACTGTGGTGACAAGGAATAAGGGATTCTCTTAGGGCCACCACAGAACTTTCTGATTCTATGTCAGTGAATTGAGATGGGTGGCTCAGGAAACTAAACCTCAGGTAGGTTTTTTGTGTAATCTCAGCATATCACTAAGTTTATAGCTCTCTGTCTCAGTTTGACTTGGACTGCTTAGAAGAAGCACAAATTCTCTGGCCTGAGTGTTATCCTTTCATTGAATTTAACCTTCCTATGTCCAAGCTGAAGCATGAGAAGGGAAATAACAAGAAATATATCAAATGGTTGTTCTACTCTACTTTGTTGCCTCTTTCTCCTCTTCACTATTTCTTACGCTAGAAAATGGACAGTATTTTATTTTAGTTTCTTTTTCACACATTCATACCATAAAAAACGTCTGTGTCAGTGTGCGAGGTAGCAAGAATAATTTCTGTCTACTATAAGAGAATTCTTGATGGGCAATCCATACTTGACATTTGATATGCTAAAAAAAAGGAGGTCAAGGGATTTTGAAAATTACACCCCAAGATAATAGTAGCTTGCTTTATTATTCATCTGTTATTCTGTATGTTAATTCTATATTTGAAGGTCAAGTTGAATATTAACCCAGTCCTTTTCTTTGCATTTTTAAGCAAATTTTAATCTTCCTTCTAGCAGATGGTTACCTGGAATAACTAAGGATAGGTTATGTACATGGGAAAGAAAAAATTAAAAATGCACAAAAATATTAAAATATTAAATTATTTCATCCACTAATTGGCATAAGTAGAACATTATTAAATGCATTGTCTATTTAATGACTAAATTTACCTGAAATCTTTCTGATTTTTTTTAGGATCCAAAGGGTGGACTTCAGAAGTTATTAAAGTTCCTAGAGAAGGGCTTGCCAGAAGAAACTGTGGATAAAATCCTCTATCATAGTTCATTCAATGTGATGAAGCAGAACCCTAAGGCAAATTATACCACTATGGCAACCTGTGAGATGGACCATTCTGTGTCTCCCTTCATGAGAAAGGGTGAGGACATTATATAGCAATTTCTATACAGCTTCTAGTCACATCATAAAGAGAGTAGGTGGGCAGATGAGAGCTGTATTGTAAGAAATGGAAAAAGATTTAGTATGCTGCGGAGAGAAAAACGAAAAAAATAAAAAAATAAAAAAATAAACCTTAGCAGAAACAATCTATGACAAAGAAACTCTACTTTGCTAAAAGCTTAACAGTTAAGGTAAGCCTTCTAATGAGAAATGTTTCCTTAGTAACCTGTGCCTTATTAATTATCAGCATTGGTATGGAGCAAATTGCTACAGGGTAATGGGAACATAGGCTCTGGCAAAACAGAAACTTTCAGCAAATGTCAGTGTTATCATTTACACAGCACAATGGGTCCAAAAGAGGAGGGGAAGAGATCCTATAGTGGATCTCCTGTAGAGGTCAAATGATCCATTTAGGGTTGGTGGATGGAAGCTCTGCATGTCTCACTCTGCATCAGAGAAAAGAGAAATCTATGCTGCCAAGAGTAGGATAGCTCCATCTTGGGCTGCTATTCCCAGTTTCCAGGTTTAAGGTGTCGTCATGACTTTTCATTAGACCTAACATCTCCCCATCTCCCCGAGGTTGTGAAATGGAAACAGACTTAAACATTGACACACAATAGAAAAGGAGGTGTGTGTGTGGGGGGGGAGTGGGAACTAAGAGATGCCCATAGTGTGTATCTGTGACTTTCGCAGCATTTGGTATCCATGACTATGTTAAAAAGATGACCTTCATTGTTCTGAATGAAATAGATCTTCAACTTTAAACTTTTGCTGAGCTAGATAGCTAGCTGAAGTGATGCTAGACAGACAAAATTAATAAGGGAGAATACCAACTCCTTGAGGTTGTTGCTGTGATTGTAATCGTTGCATCATCAACATTAAACTCAATATATAGCATTGACCAAAATAGGCCTTTAATAAATATGTATTGAATTGAATTGTGTGTATGAGAGAGAGAGAGAGAGAGAGAGATACTGTTAGTATATGATTACTCAGTTTTGCTATGTAACAAACAAACCCAAAAATTCAGTGGCATAAAACCACATGATTTTTCATTTAAGTTTTATGTTGGTGGATGCTAATCAGTTGTGGCTGCTGCAAGTTTATTCAACTCCCTTTGGCTCTGTTCAGTTTTGCTTATCTCCTTTGGTCTCATCTCCTCATTTATCCTCTATTGGAAATTCAGACTGAAAAAGTTGCCCATATGTGAGACATTGGGACATGCCCAGTATGGTAGAGAGGAAGAACAAGAGAACTGGTGGAAACTTGCAATGCCTTTTAAAGTTTTGGCTTAGATGTGTAATATGTCAAACATACTCAAATTCCATCTGCCAAACCATATAGAAAAACAAACTCAAAGTAAATGAGGCAAAGAAAAATGGGCACAACACATAACAATAGGCAAAGACGTAAAATTTTAAAGTGAAGTGCAGAGTAAATAATTATTAATAATAATGTGATCTAAGACAATTTTTGAGGGACACATTCTAAGGAGAGCTTACAAATTTCTTAGAGGTTTTTAGGTAGTCAGGGAGTATGTCATAGATAAATCTTGCTGAAAACATAAGCAGGTATAATTTTTGCCTTCCAGGGGACATTTGGCAATGTCTGGAGACATTGTCATCATTTTTATTGTAGTAATATGTACACAACTCAAGATTTCCCATTTTAACCACTTTCAAGTATACAACTCAGTGATATTAATTGGATTTATAATCTTGTGCTACCATCACCAACATCCATTGCCTCCGATTTTTTATCACCTCAAACAAAAACTTTGTACCCCTTAAGCAATAACTTCCCATTCCTCCCATTCCTAGTCCCTGGTAACCTGGAGACATTTTTGATGTTATATATGGGGAAATGCTACTACATCTCATGGATAGAGGCATGTTATATAAATGTCCTACAAAGCACAGGACAGTCTTTCCTCCCACCAGCAGAGAATTGTCTGATGCAAATTTCAATATGTGTGATATAAATAAAGAAAATAAAATGCCAAAGTTGAGAAATCTGGAGTTAGACTGACAAAACTATTTTGGTAAGTTTATTCCTAAAGCTGGGTTTCTAAATGTTTCTTATGGTTAACTTTGTGAGAAGTTCTGTGAAAATGGCATTAATTTTTTCAAATATTCATTGAAAATGCTGTGTCCTATATCCTTCTGTCAAGATTTTTTCATATGGCAAATATTTTGAAGGCTTTGAACAATCCTGTAGTAAAGAAATTTGTTTAATTACATTTAAATCAGCATTCTCAACCTTACTTAACCATACATATTAGTTTTCTAAAACCTACTGGGAAGTGGTTCATTCTCTGTTCCTAAACTTATTAGGCATTCATAAATATTCATTGTTAAAATGTGATTTAAATTGTTACTGAATTTTTAAAAGTAGTCATAAAAATTGTCATCCTTTATTGAAGCAAAGTGTACTTTATTTTGGATATAAGCTCTTTATCATAAATGAGTTTCATAAATACTTTCTAAAAATAAATAAATAAATAAAATAAAACCTACTGGGAGCAATATACCAGAAATAGGTTGGCTTTTATAATGGCGATTTCTTAGGTTAAAAGTTTACAGTTCCGAAAGTGAGAAAAATGTCCAAATCAAGGCATCAGGTGAAGCTCTCTCCTCGAAGGTCAGCTGCTGGATATCCTGGATTTCTGCCATATGGCAAGACAAAATGGTGCCTCTGCCTATATCTGCCATCTCCTCCAGGCTCACTTTCTTTCTTTCTTTTTTTAATCTAATCAGTTTTTTAAAAAAATTTTAAACTTTTTATAAGAAGCTTTAGGTTACATAAATTTTACATAAAAATATAGGGTATTCCAGATGACCAGCAAGATGGCAGCAGAGTAAGGAACACCTAGAGTCAGTTCATGGTGCAGGGTAGTTAGTAATCACCCAGAGCTATCTAAAGTAACTGTTCGGGGCCTCCAGGAGACCATAAGATCATCCTGCAATATCCTTGGATGAATGGAAGGAGACCGCTCATCTGCAGAAAAGATTCATATGTAGAGCACTCCACACCAGGGAAGCCAGTGCCTATCCTCCACTGGTGGCACAGGACACCTCCGGAACTATTCTGTGGCTGGAATTGGAAATTACACTTCCCAAAAATGGGGGAGGAAGAGACGGTTTGGCACCAACTTCAGCTACTGATTAGTAAATTCGGCTGGCTAAAGTATAATCCTAAGAACAGCTAAAGTTTGAACCTGTCCAAGTCAGAAAGAGGCTGGCAGCTGCAATTTTAACTCCACCCCTGGCATAAGGGGAACCCGGGCTGATTGAAAATTACAGTCATGGTAGGACCGACCTCTTTCCACCCAGATCACCTAGGCTTCAGCCCGCTGCTGTCAGGGAGGAAGCTGGAGGGACCTGCACCAGCCTCTCTGGGTAACTGCAGGTACATTCAGCTGGTATAGACTGAATAGTTGAAAGTCTACCGGGGCAGCTGTGGTCATTTTGGACCCACATGGAATAGATTGCTGCCCACACCTGCAGCTCCATCCCTGCCCTGGGCAGGGAATAAAGAGGCCTGAAGCTTCATCAGTCTTTCTGGGCAACTACAGTCTAGGCCTGCACAACTTGGATTATTACAAACGGCTGTGGATCTGTCCTTATCCCTGGCAAAGGAGAAAGGTGGAAAAAGCTTCGTTGGTCCCTGGGGCAATATGAGCAGCTTGAGCCTCCAAAGCTTACAGTCCCAACTACATCCTTGGCTCCTACTGCACAACTAGCAAGGGAGAAAGGGCAAGAAAACCCTAAACTAAAGAGAGAAACTTCACTCAGAATAAATACATCTAGTAAGCAAGATGCCAAGATACCAAAAAAAAATTTTACAATCCATATCAAGAAACAGAAACATATGGCCCAGTTAAAGGAATAAGATAAGCCTCCATATGACATAAAGGAGTTGAGACCTAATCGTAGATGTTCAAACAAATCTCCTTAATAAATTCAATGAGGTAGCTAAAGAGATTTAGGATATCAAGAAGACATTGGATGAGAACAAAGAAGAATTTGAAAGCATACAGAAAGAAATAGCAGATCTTGTGGGAATGAAAGGCACACTAAATGAAATTAAAAATACACTGGACTCATATAACAGCAGATTTGAGGAAGCAGAAGAAAGGATTGGTGAGCTTGAAGAAATGGCCTCTGAAAGGAAACATATAAAAGAACAGATGAAGAAAAGAATGAACAAAGTCTCAGGGAACTAAACAATAGCAAGAGTCATGCAAATATACATGCCATGCATGTCCCAGAAGAAAAAGAGAAGGGAAAAGGGGCAGAAGGAATATTTGAATAAATGATGGTAGAGAATTTCCCAACCCTATTGAAGGACATAGATATCCATGTCCAAGAAACACAACACACTCCCATTCAAATAAAACTGGATAGAACATCTCCAAGAAACATAGTAAACAGAATGTCAAATGCCAAAGACAAAGAGAGAATTCTGAGAGCAGCAATAGAAAAGCAATGCAGCACATACAAGTGATACCCAATAAGAGTAAGTGCCAATTTCTCATCAGAAATAATGATATATTTAAGATACTGCGAGCAAAAAATTTCCAGCCAAGAATCTTATATCCAGAAAGATTGTCTTAGAAATGAAGACAAGTTTAGAATATTCAAAGATAAACAGAAACTGAGAGATTTTGTAATCAAGAGACCCGCTTTGCAGGAAATACTAACGGGTGTCCTACAGTCTGAAAAAAAAAGACAGGAGAGAGGCTTGGAAGAGAATCTAGAAGTGAAGATTATATCAGTAAAATTAACTAAAAGGCTCAAAAGATTGGTGAAAATAAAATATGATGCATAAAATCCAAAGATCAAAATGGGTGAAAAACTGCCTTTACAGTAATAACATTGAACGTTAATGGATTAAACTCCCAAGCCAAAAGACACAGACTGGTGGAATGGATAAGAAAATATGAGCCACCATATGCTGTTTGCAAGAGACTCACCTTAGACCCAAGGATACCAATAGATTGAAAGTGAAAGGCTGGAAAAAGATATTCCATGCCTGCGGTAACAACAACAACAAAAAAGTCGAGGTAGCTTTTTAAAAGACACTACTAGTGTGCAATCTGAGAAGGACATCAGGAAAAAAATTCCATTTACAATAGCAACTAAAAGAATCAAATATTTAGGAATAAACTTAACCAACAATGTAAACACTTGCATTCAGGAAATTACAATGCATTGTTAAAAGAAATCAAAAAAGACCTAAATAATTGGAAGAACATTTTGCTCACAGATTGGAAGACTAAATGTCATTAAGATGTCAGTTCTGCCCAAATTGATATACAGATTCAATGCAATCCCAATAAAAATTCCACAGGCATTTTTAAGATAAATGGAGAGCGCGACTATCAAATTTATTTGGAAGGGTAAGTGGTCCTGAATAGCCAGAAACATCTTAAAAAGGAAAAGTGCATTTGGAGGACTCTCATTTCCAGACTTTAAATTATACTACTTAGCTACAGTGGTAAAAACAGCATGGTATTGGCCTAAAGACAGACACATGAACCAATGGAACTGAAATGATGGTTCAGAAACAGACCCTGACATCTATGGTGAAATGCCTTTTGACAAGCCTGTCAAACCCACGCAGCTTGGGCAGAACAGTCCATTCAACAAATGGTGCTGAGAGAATTGGATATCCATAGCCAAAAGAAAGAAAGATGAACCCTATCTCACACCTTATACAAAAATTAACTCAAAATGGATCAAAAACCTAAATATAAAAGACCCATAAAGCTTCTAGAAGAAAATATAGGAAAACTTCTTCAAGACCTGGTGGATTCTTAAAGGAGATCAGAGGAGGACTGAGATGTACTACTGATGATTAATGTCTGTAGTAATTTTAATTAACGTTACTGTAAAATTGTGGAAATGTATAGTTGATGGTAACACATTATAGTGACTAACAGATGGTTTATAAATTGGAATGTGGCTGGAAAGATAATCTAAGGATGTAAATGTCAACTGAAAGTAAGCTAGAGAATAATCTAGGGACTGAATAACACAGTAAACCCGGAGGTGGATGAGAATTGTGGTTGATGGTACAGATGCAAGAGTGTCCTTTATGAGCTGGAGCATATGTATGGCACTATTGCAGGGTGGTGGGAATGTGGAGAAGCATAAGAAAAATACAACTGGAGTGACCTATGAACTGTGGTTAACAGAAAACAGAAATACTGTAATATTCATGCATCAATGCCAAAGATGTACTGTACTGATAATGGGGGAGTATGGAAAAAATGTGCCAAATATATGCTATGGACCATGATTAGTGGTAATAGTCTCTGATGATATCTCATAATCTGTAACAAATGTCCACCATGATGTGGTGTGTTGACAGAGTGGTGTTGTATGGGAATTCTACACTTGTTCATGATTGTTTTGTAAGTTCACAACTTCTGTAATAAAAACATATTAAAAAAAATAGCATTGGTTGGGGAAAAATACACCAAATGTAAGATATGGACTATAGTTAGTAGTAAGATATTGGTGATATTCTTTCATAGATAATTTGTAACAAATGTCTCACAGCAATGCAAGGTGTTGGTGGTGGGTTGATGTATGGGACCCCTGTATGATGTTACGTAGATTTGCTTGTAAGTTTACAACTTTTACTATACACTTAATGTTTATGTATGTTCATGTATAAATGATATAAAAATAATAATAATAATTGAGTGGGTCAGGGGGAAAATATACCAAATGTAAGATACTTTAGTTAGTAGTAATATTTTGAGGATGCTCTTTCATCACTAGTTAAAAATGTTTCACAACAATGCAAGGTATTGGTGGTAGGGTGAGGTATGAGAGCCCCATATGATCTTATGTATGTATATTTTGTAAGTTCAAAACTACTACTATACATTTATTATTTATGTATGTTTATGTGTGAGTGATATACTTCAATAAATTAAAAAATATATATAGGGGATTCCCATATGCCCCACACCTTCCCACATTAACAGCATCCTTCATTAGTGTGTGACATTTGTTACAATTAATGAACACATATTGAAGCATTACCACCAACTGTGGAGTACAATTTACATTATAGTTTACACTCTGTCCTGCACAATTTAGTAGGTTATGACAAAATTCATAATATATCTGTCACTGCAATGTCTTGCAGGACAATGCCAATGTCCCAAAATGCCCCCATATTACACCCTGAGCTCAGCTGTGGATGATCAGGCACATGGCAGGGTTCGCTCCTCAATCTCCTCTCCTCTGGGCCTTGATGCTTCAGCATCTCGGTTCCTCTGTCAGTGGCTTTTCTCTACCCCGGTTTCCTTGATTTCAACTTCTGGAGGCTTCTCAGTCTTTGCAGATTTTTTTCTGTGTCTGCAGCTTTTTATTACTCCATTACTAAAGGACTCAATACGAGGATTAAGACTCGACCTGGGCTACACCCTACTGGAGCAATATAATCAAAAAGCCCTTAACTGATCTAATCTAATCAAATGTTTACAATAGGTTCAATTTAAGGACATAATTTTCTGAGGTCCACAAAAGACTCAAACCAACACACCATAGAGCCTTTTTTTCGTGGCGTAAATGATTATCTGACTTTGGAAAATATAGTTTTAAAATGACTGAGCAATTCTCTGTATCATTTAACAAAGCTCTGGAAACCAAAGAGTCAGGATTTTGAGACACTGGGTTTTATCCCAATACATTTCTTAAAGCTATTTATTTTTACTATTTGGTACTGAAAAAAATACATGGGAATTTTTTGAATACTAAGACAGCCCAGGCGCCTGGAAGTGCTAGGAGATGAGGAAGAGAACTATGGAGTAATTATAACATTCTAAAAAATACTTTAAAAAAATGCAACTCAGGTAATTCCAATTAAAACTGGTCTGAGAAGAAAAATTTAACAATAGTCTCAAAGTGGCCTTTTTATTTTTTCTTTTCAGGTATTTCAGGAGACTGGAAGAATCAATTCACTGTTGCTCAGTATGAGAGATTTGAAGAAGATTATGAAAAGAAAATGAAAGGGTCTACCTTGCAGTTTAGATCAGAGATCTGAGAAATGCCTCCTCTTTCTCCAACTCCTTTAGCTGGCACCTAAATCAGAAGAAAACAATCCCTCAAAGCATTTAGTGAAAGAAAATCATGTATGTGATATTTCCTTATTTACTTAGATTAGTGGTTCTTAATAGATAGTCAAATTTCAAAACATACATAGGAAAATCCATTACTGTCTCTGTGATTTTAAGTATCTTCCAAAATGTTTATGGCATACTGAAAAATTAAATCCTGAAATGAAGTTTAAAACACTACAAAGGTAGCTATTTTTTTAAATTCAATGAAAGATATATCTGGAACATCATCCTTGCGAAGAAGTTATTTAAGGGAGATTCCAAAATGGATTAGAACCATAAATCCCCCACTAAGAGGCTGTCATCTCTCTGTTATATGTTTAGAATGATACCAGTGTAATATAAGACTAATGATTTCATTTATGCAAAGAGTTCAATGAAATGTATTGCCTTAGAATGGTTTACTATAGAGCAACTTTTGGATTTGCTAATCATAGTCTGCTACTGTTATAATTTATACATTAGTGATATAAAATAATAACCAAAAAGTAACCAATAAATATATGCTACCAAAGCATTGTCTGCATATTAATGCTTTAGCTACTTTCAAAGTCAAAAATCAATCAATGGATAGTTATCATAATATCAAATTAATCCAAATTTATTAGATAACACCTATACATAAATGATATACCTTACAAAAAACAGATAATAAAATATGGATCCTGTATTCAAAGAACTTTAAGTCAGAAACTTTCAGCAATTGACAGCTTTATTACTTATGAAGCACAAAGGGTCCAAAAGAGCAGGAAAAGAAATTCCATTGTGGCTGGTCTCTTGGGGCTGCCAAAACTGCTCAGGTAATGCCACAGAGAATTTCTGCCTTGATTAGCTTCTGGGGCTGCTTGTTTCTGGTTTCTGGGTTTAAGATCTGATGGGGCCTTTTCATTAGACCTAACACCTCCCTTGAGATGTGGAATTGAATAGATGGAAACATCTCACACAATAGAAGAGGAGGCAGGGTGTAGGTGAGGGCTGGGAGAACTGCGTATCTGTCCGTGACTTCCCAGAATTCTACCCCTAGGCCTCTCAACCAGGACTAGCCTACTCTTCTGCATTTTCATGCACAAAATAAGCCCACCTTCTACTCCAGACATGAAGGCAGAGATGGGTCAGGCCTGTTAGCCCTTGCCTCTCAGTGCTGACAATAAAGGTTTGGGGCATCAGCAGCTGCAGCACATTAGGAGGGCTTCACCTATGCATACCATTACTCCAAGAAGGCTCATCAGGCCTGTCTGAAGTAATGACCACATCCATATTCTCTTACCCTCACTGGAGACAGCTGACATAGAATTTGTTTGTATGCTTTGAAGCCAGTAGGCTTGCCACTGGATTTAGTCACCTCCTGTTCCACCTCCCCTGAGGTATTGACACATGTGTAACAGGCGATGTTAGCAATAGCACATATGCCTCCTTGTTGGACTAGGAAGAAGTCTAAGGCAATATGGTTATCAGCTACTACTTTGGTTAGAGGGTCTAATGGTTTTTGCTGAGCCTAAAGGGCTCATGCTGTGAACTCAGCAATGTCAGCCAAGGTAGCTGACAGATTGCATATCATGTGTTCCTTGGTGAATAAATTGGAAAGATGACTGAGCTATTTTCCAGTTTCATTACTCAACAGGTTGTCCAGAGATGTGGAAAAGAAAAGGTCACAGGACATAAATGAAGGACTTGCTGGTGTTAGTTCAAATGTGAGGCAGGGAAAATCCACTCCTTGAGTGTCAATCTGGACTTTAGAAAGAGGAGAGAAATAGTGAGGGATCAGATGGCAGATCCAGCTGTCGGTCAGCTTCCCTGCCAGCATGATAGTCCCGTCTCCTGGATAAAGGTGTTTTCCTTCTAGGTTGCTGCTGGGTCAAATCTGTAGAAAACAGGAGAGAAGGGAGCAGTAACTAATCCTGACAGGGTGGTCACACAACTGCTTCCTATGGGAGGCACTTCTCTCAGCTTATTTGCAATAAATTATTTTTTCTTCTAAGGCCACCCAGTCTGTCTGTCCCTCTCCCTGGCCTATAATGTCACCCCTTTCCCTTTGATCTGAGTCTCATACCCACATCCTCTGGCTTACTTCCACCCCTTCCTGATGGATAAAAGTTGTCAGGGCTCCTCAAGGCTGTTCCATGACTGTTCCCCAAGGGGACAGGGGGGCCAACCAGGAGTGGTCATCACCCATTAACCTCCAGTGTGCGTGTGTCAGGCCCCATGGCTGTGGCACATCTAGGCCTGCTTCCATCATCCTATCCCTCCACCTGGTGGTCTTAACCTCCCACCATCCTGGAAATCATGTGGAGGGTATAGTGGGATAAAAAGTGAGATGATCCCTGACGATGGGTGGAAAGGAGAGTCCCAAGTGGTGTGTCCTTGGACCCCTTTTGAGGCCAATCCTCATCTTGATTGGTGTAGGAGCAGATGAAAGCCTGGGTTTCTCCCCGACTCTTGTCCCCTCCCTGGGCTAGGCAGCAGGATAAGCTCATCTTTCCCCTTCAGGGATCTGCTAAAGTCAGCTTCCAGAGAGAATTGCCAAGTAAGGTGGACTGTCTATCCAGTAAGACAGTTGTCATGGTGTAGATGATGAAGTTCCTTTTTCAGGAGGCCATTAAAGTTCTCCATAATGCCAGAGGAAGGGGTGGCAGGTGACAGTCCTGTGGATCCTAGAGCTCACCAGGTTCACCATGATGGCCACTCTACTAGCCTGGGAAACCCTCCCCCAAGTGGGGAGGGTTTAATAAACCTGTTCAATTTTGCTTCTCAGCGGAACCCTGGGGAGAGGAGCAAAGTCAGCTTGCTGCCCCATTCAGGAGGACCTTTCTAATAAAATCATTAATATCCCTTTGGGACATGGGCATTTCGTGAGCGGATATATCCCTCTGGCAGGGTTAGAGAATCCATGTGCCAACACCCAGCTGTTGCAGAGTGACCACAGCTTCCTCTTCATTACTCCAAGTCTTACCTGGAATACCAAGAGGTCATCCAGAGTGGGTTATGCTCCTCTGACCCCCTTTAGGATCCAGTCAAACAAGGGTTGTGGCCATGCAGCATCTGACTGTGACTCAGCACTGGTGGTAGCCACCACTCCCTCTCCACCCACAGCTTTCTTCTTTCTTAGCTCTAAATAACTGAGAGTCTTGGAGGATAGGGTTGGAGGCAAGGTGGCTGGGAATTTTCCACTCAGCCTGGTTGATTAGAGTGGTTGTCACGCCTTTATCATAAAGTTGGGACAGCTATGGGAAGATCAAGGTAAGCCAGATCTTCTGGCTTCTGCTCATATCTAGCATTCTTACTCCATATCTCCTTTTCTGTAAAACCTCACACTTTTGTTTTCACCTCTGTTTCCCCATCTTCAGTTCTAATAGTCTCCTGAATAATGACTGACTTTTCATTAACCTCAAAATCAGTCTGGGTGGCCTGAGTTTGGATATGCCTGATTCCAGAATGGGAGGAGATATAAAAAGCCATGAGCCAGAGGAGTATATGCTGGAGAGTGGAAGTCCTAACTTCATTGATCTTAGCATGGAACCAACTAGCCACCACCCTGGTATTCATTGGAAGATTTCCAAAGTCCTGTTTATCACTACCTCTCCCTCAGAGAGTGGAGACAGCATGCCTCAGGTACCCCAGCCATGGATTGGTACCTCTACCCAGGATGGTAGGATAGGGTGACTCCTCATTTAGCCATAATGCCCTGGGTCCTCTGTTTCCCAAGACATTCCTGTACAAAAGGAACACAATAAAAAGAAGAGCCAAAAAACCAGCACAATCCATATTTCCCGTGCACCCTGCTTGGTGCACCAAAATCTATGGAGCAAGTTGCTTCATGGTACGTTGTGGGAGCACAGGGACAGGGCACAATAGAAACCTTCAGCAATTGACTGCCTTATTACTTATTCAGCACAAAGGGGCCAAAAGAGCAGGGAAAGAAATCCCTTCGTGGCTGGTCTCCCAGAATGGCCAAAACTGCTTAGGTCAGGGATGGTAGATGACACCATTGTACAACCTACTCTGCATCAGAGAAGAGAGGCAAATCTATGCTGTTTATCCACCCTGGGAGGAAGGGGCCTTGCCACTGAGAATTCCTACCTTGATTAGCTTCTGGGGCTACTTGTTCTTGGTTTCAGATTTCAGGTCTAGTTGGGCCTTTTCATTTGACTTAACATCTCCCCCAGGTTGTGGAATGGAAGCAAACTGAACCATCATTAAACAACAGAAGAGGAGGCAGGGGTAGGTGAGGGCTGGGAGATGACAGCTGTATGTATGTCTGTGACTTCCCCAGCAGTGAGACATTAGGATGAGAAAAGTATGATTGAAATTATTTTATGATTTTTTTAAATTTTGGCTTAATATTTTGATTTAGAAAACAGGTTCTAAATTCAGATTATTTTAGATCTTGGTTTCAGTGGTTGGTTATAAAAGATAAGTAGTATTTGTCACTAAAAATCACATGTCTAAATAGAAAATATGCAAATTTTCCTGTGCTTACTAAATCATGTGCTCATTTTTCAATCTTATCTACCAATTATGATGGTTGAAATTTGGTAATAAGTTTCTATCTTCATGCAACATGCAATGTTATGGGTTTTTATGTTTTTAACATGTTGTATTTTTATGTTTTGAACAAACAAATTAAAAACACACTGAAGCAGGAAGTGGATGTGGCTCAGCCACTTGGGCATCCGCCTACCACATGGGAGGTCTCAGGTTCAGGTCATGGTGCCTCCCTAAAGAAGTTGAGCAGATGCTTGCACCCACCTCAATGAGTTAAGACGCCACACCCTGCTGCAACAAGCTAGATGCTGCACCCTACAGCAACTGAGTATGCCAGAGTGTGGCAGTTTGAAATTATTCTATGAATCCCAAAATGAGAAATATGATGTTTGTAAGCTAATGTATTCCTCTGTGTGTGACCCTTTGATTGCATTCAATTCAGTTGAGGGGCCTTTGATTAGAATACTTGATAAAATTGATTTAGAGCTTTTGATTATACTAAATCAGTGAGGCTTGACTCAGGTTTAGTCTCCAACCCCCTTGCTTGGACTCTTGTAAACAGAAACACAGAGAGTGACTAAGACAGATATAGGAAAGGAAGCCACCATGTTTGATCCTGCCATGTAAGAGAGAAGACTAAAGGATCACTTAAGCATGAAGCCCCAAGAGGCTGGGCCCACAGAGCAGCTCAAGAGGAGACAGTGAGCCCAGAGGAGAAGACTGAGACCTTGGCAGAGATCAGCAGCCATCTGGCTTCACCGTGTGGCAACATGCCAGGATCAACAGTAGCTGACTTCAGTGAGAAAGCATTTCTGCTGTTGCCTCAATTTGGATTTTTCACAGCTTTGGAACTTTAAACTTTTACCTCAAATAAATACCCTTTATAAAAGGCAACACAATTCTGGTACTTTGCATTGGCAGCCCTTTGGCAAACTAAAACAGAGCGAATCTGCAAATTGGACAGAAGTAAAGTTCAAATTCTTTCCCATTTTTGTAATCATATATAATTATTTATAATCAATGCATATGCATATATGTGTGTGTGAATACATGTATATCTATATTTATATATATTAGAAAAATAAGTTAAAATAATTTCTTCTTTAACTACATTAACTTAGCTGCTCCTTGGAGTACATGCATGCCACCATGGAGATCACTCCTATAAGTCACAGCTAAATAAGCTTCTACTTGTTCTCTGCATTTGTGGGACAGCTATCAACTAGTTTTCCTCCCTGTTCTTTACCATTGATATAACATTATTCTTAGAGTTGCCACATTTAACCACCTTTCAGTAACTAAGAGTTTCCCATTGATTTATATTTAGTCTTTCATACTCTTAGAACCCAGGTTTCTGAGAAATGTTGTTGCCTCCAGCATTTAGATCACCACCTAGCCAAAGATTAAACCTATTTAAACTCATCAACTCAATCAGATGTTATTTTATATCTAAACACATCATAACTTTGATGTAGGCAATTTAATCAAGTTCATATTATCAGAATATATCATTTCCCCTTTAACCAGTTAAGATACATCAAATTTTAAAAGGATGGACATTACTAATTCCCTAGCACCTAAAGGCAGGAAAATTAGGGCTATCCAATCATTTCTATTATTCACATCACACATTTTTTTTTGTGTGTGGAATTGCTGCAGCTAGTGATACCGCCTCAGAATATTCCCAGAAATTATCATTCTCTCTAGTCTGTTGTCCACAATATTCAATCAGATTTGGATCACCTCTGTCAGAATTTCCACGTATAATACCTTGCCTTTCAGTCAAACCTCTTTACTTCTCTATCTGGCTTTTGGCCCACATCAGAATGCTCTTGCTAGAACATTGTTCCTCTGGCATTAACCATTCTTAGTTGAGATATAGAACCCTCCGACACAAGTTTCACTATTAAGCAATAAAAAGAAACAAACTATTGCTACACATATCAGCTTGGATAAATCTTCAGGGAATTATACTGAATGAAAGAGAAACTAATCCCAAAAGGTCAAATACTGTATGATTCCATTTACATAGCATTCTTGAAATGACAAAATTACTTCAATGGAGAACTGAATAGTGGCTGCCAGAGTTTAAAGGAAAGACTGGGGGGAAATGATATAGCTATAAAAAAGCAACATGAGGGATCCTATGGTGATAGAAATATTATATATCATGATTACATTAATGTCAACATCCTAGTTTTGATATTGTGCTATAATTTTGTAAGATATTGCCATTGAGAGAAATTGGATTTTATCCAATTTGGATAAAATTTTGGCATTTGGGATCTTTTTCTTACAACTGAATGTAAGTTTACAATTATCTTAAAATAAAAAGGTTCAATTACAAAAGGAAGAGTTTTAAGCAAACAGTGATACCTATAGCCTGAAATTAAATCCAGTCAAAGGAAATCAGTTATGGTGCAACTTAAGAGTGTTCTAGGGATATTGTGGGGAGATTGCAGAGTAGGAATTTCCAGGAATCAACCCCTCCATCAAAAACAACTATTGAACTGGCAGGAACTGTCTGAATCAATTATTTTGAAACTGCAGAGTCTAGTGGAATACTGTGCAGCATCCAGGGAGGAGCAGGAGGAAGAGGCTGGAAAATTGTGGGAAATACCTGTAGTTCCATCCTCTGCAGTGGCTACAGCCCCATGGAGACTAGGGTTTGGAGCTCAGCCTTCTGGAACACCTTGCTGGTGCCAGGGTGGGACACACACCTAGACCTCCAAACTCCAGCATGTGGTTCTGATTGTTAATCACTGTTTATGATTAGCTACTTCAGTTCACTGATGGTTGGCTCTCATGGCAGGCATTGTTCCAATCCCCCTTGAGCAAAGGAAGAAGAATAATCTTCAAGACAGTAACCTTCTTCAAAATTATAGCAAACAGTTAAAGGGCTAAAATAACTGAATTTAAAAAAAAATACAGCTTCAGAAGTCATAAGATGAGCCCCTGAAGCCCTTGCTTGCCCTTCCCTTCCACCCTTCACAATGCAAGGAAGAGCCAGCTTGAGCTCCTACTGTGGGTCCCTGATCCTGTTCCAGAGGAAGCAGAGTGGCTCTTGTGTGCAAACTGGGATGCAAGTATGTCAATGACAATCTATTGGGTGGAAATCTGAGGGACTGAGGCAGGGAAATTGTCTCGGGCTGTTCTCCCAGAGTTTGTCCTGAGGGCAGAGAAGCAGTTTAAATATAGGTGGGAGAGTGTGAGAAAAAAATTGTCCAAATGAGCTGAGACATAGGACTACCTGTATTAAGTTGGAGAAAGAGCACTCAGGAGGAGGTGAAAGTCTATTTTAAACTAGAGGGGGCATTCAAACTCCTGTAATTTATAAATGAGGGTATTTGTAAGGCCCCTAATAATCACAAGTACAGGAAAGAAGCAGGCTCCTTGGCTCCATGCAGGCTCAGACAAGAGAGAGGGGGAAATAAAAGGCATCCAATTTGGAAAGGAAGAAGTAAAACATTCCCTGTTTGCAGATGACATGATTCTATATACAGAAAATCCTGAAAAATCCAGAACAAAGCTAGAATGAGTAATAAACAAATTCAGCAAGGTAGTGGTGTACAAGATCAACATTCAGTAGTGTTCCTATACACTAGTAATGAACAATCAGAGGAAGTCAAGAAAAAACTTCCATTTACAATAGCAACTTAAAAGAATTGAATATCTAGGAGTAATTCTAACCAAGGATGTAAAGGACTTGTATACAGAAAACTACAGGATTGCTAAAAGAAATCATAGAAAACCTAAATAAATGGAAGGATTGAAAAACTAAATATTGCTAGGCTGTCAATTCTACCTAAAATGATTTAAAATTTCCATGTAATCCCAATCCAAATTCCAATAGCCTTCTTTGCAGAAATGGAAAAGCCAATCATTACATTTATATAGAAAAGTAAGGGGCCCTGTATAGCTAAAGTCATCTTGAAAAAGAAGAATGAAGTTGTAGAACTCACACTTCCTGATCTTAAAACTTATTACAAAGCCACAGTAATCAAAACAGCATGGTACCTATACAAGGACAGACATATAGACCAATGGAATCAAATTGACAGTTCAGAAATCAACTCTCTCATATTTATGGCCACTGATTTTCAACAAGGTTACCAAATCCACTAAATTGAGAAAGAATAGTCTCTTCAACTAATGGTGCTCAAAAAATGGGATGACCATGTGCAAAAGTTTGAAGGTATATGCCTACCTCACACTATATACAAAATCAGCTCAAAATGTGTCAAAGATCTGAATATAAGAATCTAAATATAAGAACATAGGGAAGCATCTTCAGGACATTTTGTTAGGCAATGGTTTCTTAGACTTTACACTCAAAGTACAAGCAATAAAAGAAGAATATATTAATAGGAATTTACTATAATTAAAACTTTTGCCCCACAAAGGATTTTATCATGAAAGTAACATGACAACCTATACAATTGGAGAAAATATTTGGAAATCACATATCTCATAAGGGTTTACTATCCAGTATATATAAAGAAATCCTACAACTAAACAACAAAAAGACAAACCAATTAAAAAATTGGCAAAAGGTTTGAATAGACTTCTCTCCAAAGATGGTTTACAAATGGCCAAAAGCACATAAAAATATACTCAACCTCTATGGCAGTTGGAAGTTTTGTGAATCCCAGAAAATATCATGCTCTTTGAATTAATACATTCCTGTGGATGTGAGATCCTTTGATTGCATTACATTCAGTTAAGGGATCTTGATTAGATCACTTTTGATTAGGTTGCTTTAAGGGTCTTTAATTGGACTATGTCAGTGAGGCATGACCCAGGTTAAGTCTCTCTTCTCTTGCTGGGGTCATATATAAACTGAGAACTGAAAGCAGAAGCATACAGGTAAAGAAAGTTGCCATTTTTACCCTGCCATGTGAAATAGAATTCCAGGATCAACTGCCAATGAGAGATTGGTAGAGAGGCTGAGAGAGAGGCTGGGAGGAACCTCAAGGGACTGAGAGAGAGATGGAAGCCTGGAAGCTGGAATCAGTAAAGCACAGAGGCACAAAGAGGCCCCTAAGAAGCTAGGTTCACCAGGCAGCCCAAAGCTGAAGAGACAAGCCCTGCCATGTGCTTGATCACTTTCAGCCTGGAGCAGAAGGCAGAGACCCAGATAGGAAGCTGCCATTTTGCTTTGCCACATGGCTGGAGTCCAGGATTTGACCAGCAGCTGACTGTTGGTGAGAAAGCATCTCTGATGACGCCTTGATTTGGAAATTTTCTCAGCCTCCGAACTGTAAGCTTTTACTCTTAAAAATCCCCATTGTAAAAGCCAACACAGTTCAGGTTTTTTGCATCAGCAGCCTTTGGCAAACTAAAACAACATCATTAGTCATTAGGGAAATGCAAATCAAAATCAAATGGAGACAATATTTCACACCCACTAGAATGGCTACTATGAAAAAATAATCAATCAAAATTAGAAGTGTTGGAGAGGATGTGGAGACATAGAAACCCTCATTCATTGTTTTGGGGAATGTAAAATGGTGCAGCTGCTGTGGAAGACAGTTACTCAGAAAGCTAAATATAGAATTAACATATAACCTGACAATCCTACTACTAGGCATGTACCCCCAAAGAATTGAAAGCAGGGCATCAAACAGATATTTGCATACTGATGTTCAAAGCAGTGTTATTCACAAATGCCAAAAGTAGAAGCAACACAAGTATCTATCAACCAATGAATGGATAAACAAAATGTGGTGTATGTAGTTGTGTTGTTTTGAGTCTTTTGTGGATCCCAGAAAATCCTGTTCTTAAAGCAAACTCACTCCTGTGCCTATAAACCCATTATAGATAGGATCTTTTGATTAGATTCAGTTAAGGGAACTTTTGATTAGATTGCTTTTGATTAGATCACTTCAGTGATGGGCCTTTGACTAGATTGCATGACCAAGTATGGGTCTTAATCCTCTTAATGGAGCCCTTCATAAACAGAGGACTGAAAAGCCAGAGACACTGGAAAGAAAGCCACAGAGATGGAGAGAAGGAACCCAGGAGCTCAGAGAGAAACCCAGGAAAGAGAAAAGCCACAGATGGAGCAGCCTGATACAGAACTAGTAATGAGGACCAGAGGAGAGGGGAGAGACAAATGGACTGGCATTGTGCTCTGCCATGTGCTTGATCACCCACAAGTGAGCTCTGGGAGAAAGTGATCTGGAGGTGAAGGCAGAGACCAGCAGAGCTGCCATTGTACCTTGCCAAGTGGCAGAAGTCCAGGATCACTAACAGTTGAACTTGAGTGAGACAGAATGTCTGATGATGCCTTAATTTGGACATTTTCACAGCCTCAGAACTTAAGCTTTTACTTTTTTTTTAAGGCTATTATCTCCTTTATTCCAAAAATAAATATTTCAGTTTTGAGTTGACATATTTCAAATATCATTAAGCACAGAGAAGAAATGCAGTCCCTTTGGAAATTGTGAACACAGGTAAGGAAGAATCCCATTGTGGAAGCCAAACCATTTCTGATATATTCATTGGAAGCCTTTAGCAAACTAAAACAGCTTAGAATGGAAATTTATTCAGCCTTGAAAAGGAATGACGTTCAGATACATGCATCAACATGGATGAACCTTGAAGACATCATATTGAGTGAAATAAGCCAGACACAAAAGAACAAATATGGTATGATCTCAACTGATATGGAATAATTATAATAAACAAACTGATAGTCAGAAACTTGAATATACATTACCAGGGACCAGGGTAGGGAGAGGGAACAGGTAGTTAATACTTAAATTATACAGTTTCTATTTGGGTTGATTGAAAAGTTTTGGTATTAGATGGTGGTAATGGTAGCCCAACATTGTGAACATAATAGCACTGAATCGTATATTTGAATACGGTTAAAAGGGGAAGTTTTATGTTGTATATATGTTGCTAGAATTGAAAAAAAATTAAAGGCAAAGATTGGACTTTACAACACAAACAGTAAACTCTAATATAAAACATGGACTATAGTTCTATAGTTAATACCACAATTATACAATTGTTCTTTCATAAATGGTAACATATGTACAACACTTATGTGTGATGTTAACAATAGAGTGGTATATGGGAACCCTGTATTTCATGAATGATTTTTCTGTAAACCTACAACTCTTCTAATAAAATAAACAAACAAACGAGGGTTAATGGGTATTCTGAAGGGAGGCTCCAAATTAGGAATCTCTGCTGGGGGCTGGACACTGTGCTGGCTGGACACAGAACTTATTTAGTTCTGGGTCCAGGGGATACCAAGATGAATGTGCCCTTCTCTTACAAAGCTAGCAGTCCTATAAGACTGTTTTTACAAAGTATAAATGCAAATATGCCAGAGAGAAGGAAAAAGAATAGCACTTATATACTGTAAGGGAAGCATAGAGAGATTAAGAGGTGATGAGTTTT
The DNA here is from genome assembly GCA_029593785.1 of Cabassous unicinctus. Classification (NCBI taxonomy): domain Eukaryota; kingdom Metazoa; phylum Chordata; class Mammalia; order Cingulata; family Chlamyphoridae; genus Cabassous; species Cabassous unicinctus. The sequence continues at coordinate 32,075 of JAQZBX010002631.1, forward strand.
GTTTGTTTCTTTGTTTATTGCTTATTATTATTATTGGAATAATGAATAGCTCTAAGAATGATTGAAGTGATGAATGCACAAATGTGTAATTACACTGGATACCATTGATTGCACACTTTGGATAGGTTTATGCTTTATTAATATGCATCAATAAAATTGGTTTGTTAAAAAAAAATCAACAAAAAAACTTCCTCAAACTGCTACAGTTATCTTGACTGAGAAAGTATTTGGACAGAAGGAAATAAGGGGTTGATGATGATGTCAAAAGAGTTTACATATGGGAACTATTTTACCAGTCATAGAAGAAAGATGATTTTTTTTTTTTTCCTAACAGGTGGAAAAGTAAAGAGAATCCCATTCCGAGAGAATAGCAAAGCACAAAATAGAGAGATGAATATGTTTTGAAAGTGGCAAGAAATTAGTATGAGAAGATGGAGGACCAGTTACAATTTTTAAGTAGAAAAATATGAACTAAAGAAACTTAATTGGTTGATTCAGAACATTTTCTCCTATGGCTTTGGGCAATTTTATCTTTATCTGTGTTCAAATGAATCCACTCCTGATGAAGAATGTTCCTGATCCATAGTAGAAATCCTTCAATATCCCTTCTGGCCTTTGGCTGCCCAACCAAGGAAATTCCATTCCTAATTCCAAGCCTAAATGATAGGGTTTGAACCTAGGATGTGGACATTGAGAAAATAACAGCCCATGCAACTAAGACTGTTCTCATCTTCTAAGAAATTCATAAATTTTATTGTACTGAAGTTAATAATATCGTTACCCCGCCTCCAAAAAAAAAAAAAAAACACACACACACACACAAAGATTTCCTAAATTGTGGAAGGCAAAGTGCACTTAGTAAAGTCTTGATTACAAAGAAAAGATCTTGATATTTCCAAATTTCTCCAAAATCTGGCCCAATTATCCATAAAATTAAACCATTGATCATGTAGTTCCTCCCTGACTAGCAAGTGTTCAACTTTATCCAAAGTCTGAACTACTTGATTCTTTTAGAACTATTGGCAAATCAAGCATTCTTTATTTATTGCTTAACTCCAATGTACTGAATGTTCTATAACCTTAGGCAATACAGGAATCAGTATCAAATAATTCATGAAGTCAACACTCCTGTTTACTTGCTTGTACCTTGATTGTACATACCTTTATTTTCTCATTTTTCTATATTGTCTTTTTGTGTTTGTATTTCTCATTACCTACTCAGGGAATTCAATGACAAAGCATTACAAAGAGCTGTCTAATGAAATTCTTTTCTTATATTTTTCCCTTTTCCTGTCTTCTTTTATATTGATAAAAATTTAGTTTTCTTTTTTTTTCCTTTTTAAATTTGGAAGGCACTATTATTTCTACGTTTTTAATCCTGACCCTTAAAAAATTTTGCATCTGTTTAAATATTACTTATTTTTATTTTTCCAATATGAAAAGTAATTTAATATCTCTCTTATACTCCAAAACAAGGCAAAGGAGTTAACATGATTTAAATATCATCCTGCTTTTCTCTTTCCTATTTTCCACACCATTATGTAGATTTTTTTCTCTTTAATACAGACATATTTTCATTATTATTAATATTATAGTAAACATTATCATATTTTAGTCATTTTTTTAGTTAATATTGTTTCTTATAGTTTTCTCTTCTCTACTAGATTTACTTTTCTTCTTGCAAAAATGTGCAGTCATTTAAATTAAAGGTCAGGGATGAATGTCTTTAGTTTCTATATATCTGTAAATGCTTTTATCTCCTAAAACATTGAGGAATTTGTCTTGGTGTAAAACTCTTCTGCTGATGGTTTTCTTTGGCACTTTTAAGATATTACTTCATTGTTTCATGTCTTCTACTGCTGCTGGTGAGAAGTCTGGTACCAGCTTGATTGTTGTTATTTTGATAGTAATCTGCTGTTTTTCTGTGTTAGTTTTTCATATTTTTTTCATTCTACTGTATTACGATGATGCCCCTAATGTCTCCTTTGGAGTCAACCTGAAAGAATGAATGTGCTCATTTCTGGTGCTCTCCAGAATAAGCCTTAAGCAAAACCAGGAGGTAGATATTTGGCTCCTCTTCCCTGAAATCCTCATGATACTTTCTAGTTGACACTGATACTTCACTATTTATCTTTCCCACAATGCCTGGCTTATCTTTTCTTAGATTTCTGCACCCCATCAATATTCATCTGATCTATGTTCCCTCTTATTGTATGAGTGTGAGAACGGTGATAGCGATTTTGATACATTTATATACCCAATGCATTGCTGAGAAAAATACTTTTAACATGTTTTCAGCATGGAGCATCTGGCAACACATCCTTCACCCAGAGTGTGTGAGAGTGGTTAATCCTATTGATAACAGGTTTTTCTTTCAGAAAATCTATATCTAGGTGTGTTATAAAGATGGTGTTCTGTGTTCCCAGGCCTATGTCTTTCAGCCTAGGCTCACACAACATTGACTACCTACTTTGAAGTTGGACTATATCTGCTTTACAAGATGAAATAGATCTGCCCTGCTCTGGGGAAGGCTTCTCTCTGCCAAGCAGTGGTTCTCAATGGCATTTTTGGAAAAAAAAAAAAAAAAAAAAAGGTTTGTGGAGTAGGATGTTTGTGTCCTCTAATGTAGTTGTAACTGAACCTTCATGTGATAGTTTGAATTTTGGTGAATCCCCAAAAAAGATTATGTTCTTAAATTAATCTATTCCTGTGAGTATAGAACCCTTTGATTGCATTAGATTCACTTTAGAGCACTTCATTATATTGCTTTTGATTGAACTACATCAATGAGGTGTGACTCAGGTTGAGTCTCTGTCCTCTTGCTGGGGTTTATATAAATGGAGACACACAGAGAAACACACACAGAGGAAGGAAGCCATTGTTTTTGATCCTGACATGTAAAAGAGAACTCCAGGTTTGCCTACAGCAGCAGAAAGGCGGAGTAGCCCCAAGTGACTGAGAGAGGAGACCTGGAAAAAGAAAAGAACTATGCCTGGTTGTCCACAGCTGAGCTCCAGAAGATGATAGATTCTGGAGGAGACAGTTAGAGAACTGGGCAGAGATCAGCAGCCATTTTGCATCACCACGTGGCAGGACCCTGAGAAATCATCTCTGCTAATACCTTGATTTGAACAATTCATAGCCTGGGAACTGTAAGCTTTTACCCCAAATAAATCCCCTTTGTAAAGGCCAACACATTTCTGGTACTTTGCTTTGGCAGTCCTTTGGCAAACTAAGACACTTCATATATTAAATATATATTTAATTAATTAATTTATTTATTTAAATTTGCATGTAGCCATGTTTTGTTATATATGATTTTCATTACAGGGGAGTAAAGTATTATAAATTGTATTGGTTATAAAACGTGGCCATTGTGTACAATAAAGTTGAGAACTATCAAAATAAGAGTCCAATAATGAAAACACGATTTTCATTGCTTAATTAAGATGTTTTGTTTCAGTCCTTTTCCATTTTTGGCTTCATGTTTAAGATTCTGTTTGGAGGAGCACAAGCATAGCTGTGGTTCCTGTGCCTATCATATACCACACATGATCGCACTTGTGGAATTTGCTCTCTAATTATTCTGGGTTTCAAGGGATGAATTCTGTGGTGATTGCAGCTGTGTCTGAACAAGTCCTTTTTTTTATATTTTGTGTCTGAGGGAAGATTGAGCCAGATATTTTTCTCAGTAGTTTGGACTTTCAGTGTGTAGGATAACAAATAGAGAAAAATATCCTTCAGCATTTCAGTGGCATTTTAATAACAGGCCCACATTATTCAATTATATATAAGGCAGTGAGTGACTGATTTATCTAGTTTTATCTTATTTGGAAGGAGGGCTCCTGTAAGCTGATTGAGTTACCAGGAAGAAAAATATCTACACCTAGGCTATTCCAAAAAAGAAAAAAAGGGGTGGAGGGGGAGCATGAAAATACAGTGGAATTGAGACTGAGTCTTTAAGTCAGAGGGGTTACATTTATTCCTTCTTTCCTGGGGCAAGGTTCATTTATTATTTGTTCTTTTCCATTATCTAGGCTTTTTGTATCAATTAGACAAATGCGTATCAGATAACTAGCCAAGATATTCTTCAATGGGGAATCAAATGTACTATTTCAAAAGTGCTGTTTTTGTGTCATATTCTGAAAGTGCTGTATTTTAAGTATACAAGTCCAAATACAATGTAGATTTTGCTAGATGGAATATAATATAGCTGCCCACCTGCCTTAGTAATACAGTTTATGTCTCCTATAAATTTACTTTTCATTTTCCATTAGATTTGCTTAACTGTGTTTCTCTAATCAAATGAAATATACAAATGTGAAATGTATTCTTCCTACATATATATAATTTGAAGTGGAAAATCTACCCTTGTAATCTTTGGGCAATAAGGCAATTTCACAGCCAATTAGTTAGCAAATTATTATGCTTTATTGTACTATGATTTAAGAAAATCTAGAATTTAGTTAATGATTAAATGAAAATTCATATTTAAAAATGTGAAAAAGAAAGCATATTGTTTTGCTGAAAGGCTTTTCTTTGGCATTGGGCCATAATTTGTGATTTTGCTCTTAAGAAATCATTGGTAAGTGGCCAAAACTAAAACCCAAATAAGCTCCAGCTGGCAAATGAGAAGCATTATGTTTAAAACACAGTTTAGTTATGAAGAAAATGGATTCCTTGTGGAATACATACATTTTATAACAACAACTAAACTGCTTTGCTTTAAAAATCAAGCCAGAGAAATAATAGCTATTTTTTGTTCTTGTTTTCTTGACTATGATAGACACACATAATACAAATAAAAGGGATTTACTAATAAAGAAATCAGTATGATACTATAAACTGAATTTTAAAACTTATTTTACTTCATCTTTAGATAATATTTTATTTTGACTTACTTTAGATCTTGAGGTGCCCCTTGCTTTTTTTCACATTACATATGTTCTTAATTATTATGAGTGTACTGCAAGATAGGAAAAATGCATGACAAAGAATTTAAATTATTTTCCCAAACTCAGAAACTTAGGAAAAGTAATGAGGCTTGATTTATAATACAAATAACTGAAACCTGCTTTACCTATAAGTGTTATTGAAACAAACCAGTTTCAATTTTCCACCATTATCCTCTATGCCCTTGTCTCTTCCTTTATTCAGTTGAAGATTTTAAATATTATTTTGAATATATCAAGTTACTATTTTTGGTTTAAAATGTTAGCTTTCAGGTTTTTTGTTTGTTTTTATACAACTGCAGTGGAAACTCAAACATTTCAAAATTCTAGAAAATTTAACCAACAACTAACTGTGGACAAAATATATGTCCCCCTTGCTGCAGCTAATAAACACAGCATACACCAATAAGGAAGACAGCATTATGTCCTACAATAAGAGATCCAATTTCAAATATTTTATCTTCATTTCCCCATACATAGGCTGGTAATTTTTTAATGATGTCACCATATTTTGATTCGGAAACAATGACACAGCACTTATAATTCTTGGACTTAATACAAAATAACACTATGGGCTTTATAAATACTAAATATTGTCCAGTAACAGCACTCAGTTGAAATGGAAGAGGAACTGGCCTGTCAAATGGATTTATCTGTACTGTACAAGGCATATTTGATGTACAAATTATGTGAAGGGTCTTTTTATTGACAAATACTATATTCTCAAGTGATTTTAATAACCAGATCCTTTTCAACTCTCTACTTTTCTAATTTTATAAAAACCATCTAGAGCTTTAATTTGAGAATAGGAAATCTCAATTTACTGGAATTAGCAGTTGAGTTATTCAACTTGGCATATTTCTGATCTCCACTAGGAAAAATGGTAGGTAGTTTTATTTTTGAGTGTCTCACATTCACTCAAGACAAGTGATTAGACAGCTGCTCAGGTACCATTCCAAGTATAGTCACATGACACTTGCAAAACTAAAACGAGGATACAAATTATGGATTCAAATAAGATTATAGGTGGTGGCTCAGAGCAATTCTCCTATTAAGTTGACACAAATGGGTATATAATAATTTCTTTTATAATATTAATTTAGCAAACCAACAAAAATTTGATACATAAATTCAAATAGGTCCTTTTTAGTTTACTATATAACTTTGTAAAGCAGGCAAAGTGTTTCATAAATTCAGTAACCACACTAAATTAAGATTATCTGTATATGCACACACACAGTTGATTTAAATTTATACATATTCTATCCAAAATTACAATGTTTAGAAAAATTAAAGAAATAAACAGAATTTTTAAGAAATCATTAATAGAGATTTGTTTCTCCAAAACTACACTTTCCTATTCTTGGTTTTGGTTTGTTTCCCTAAACCAATCAATGCACATGTGGATCTGTGTTCTATCACCATATTAGAAACAAAAAATGCAAAGCATATGGCTTCTCTCTGTCTCTGGGGTACTTACAAATGACTAATATCAAAGGAAATTGTAAGACTGCATTATTAAATGTTAAATTGTCTTGTTTGGAGTTTAAATACCTCAGGAATTTAGATATGTTATTCATTTCAGCTGGAAGAGACAGAGTACAGATTGCTGACATCTATATTTGTGTCTAGAAGGAAAGATAGGGACATTTTACTTTAGAATTTTATAAACATGAACTTTTTAAACATCTGGAATCACTGCTGTATATATAAAAAAGCAGGGACTGGGAGATGTGGGAAGCATCATTAGAATCAAAATAATAACTACATTCAGATCAGCATTTGTATATTTGCTATTGTTAAATACCAAAAAGGGGAATTATTTTTAAAATAATTTTATAGAATTGGAGTAAGACCATTTTATATACATAGTCCCTCTCCCAGAAGACAATTATTTCAAAGTGGGAATTAGAAATTAATCTAATTAATTAGAAAAATTGTTTCCATTTTTTTTCTCTTCCATAGATAAGATTTATCAAAATTAGAAACCAGCATTTTTCTGTCTAGATCTCTTTAACAAAGTTTGGAATTATAGATAATTTCTTGAAAAGGTTCAACCCAAAATAAACTTACTTTATTAATCCTGCAAATTAGTATGGCCTGTGTTTCTTTTTTCCAGGTAGAAATCACATAAGAACATTATGCAGAAGAAAATGGCAGAATTTTATATTTCTTATCAAAACCAAGGACTGTAATCATACCCTTTTATGTAAATATAAGGCTTTATGATTTCAGCTAAAATTTATAAGTGACCCCTGATGAATTTAATCATGGCCAGATGCACTTCTTTTAAGATAACTTTGGAAGCAATGAATTTTAAGTTAATAAGCCTGGAGACACTGCAATCTTTTAGAAGGTTATAATAATAATTATGATGAAAATTATGAGGACTTATCTAAACAATTGGCGAGGGGAGTCAGAGAAAGATGTAAGTAAGGAAGGGTTATTGAAAGTTCATTTTAATACAGTATTTATGTTATCTTAAGAATAGGACCAATGAAAAGAAATTAATAAGAATAATAGCATCAATGGTTTTATAGTATTTACCATTTTCAAGGTACTGTTCTAAGTATTTTACATATAACATTTAATTTTCAAAACATTCTTATTTTAATTCCAATTTTGCAAGTGAAGCAACTGAGGCACAGAGAGGTTAAACTTGCCAAAGACACCACAGCTAGCAAGTATTGGAGCCAGAATTTGAACCCAAGCATTCTGGATAACCAGACCCATGCTCTTAATCTGCCATATATATTCACAAATTTTGTTGACACCAAAAAATAATTTTTGAGAGATAAATTACAAATTACCCAAATGGTTTTTAACATTGTTTCCTTTCAATTTATTCATAATCGTAGTAACACTAGATAATATCTTGGGATATTTGTTGCCTCTATTGGACCCTAAGGGGAGAAATGTTTAAAATGGAGCTGCTCCTAGGGAAACAACAGGACAAGAAGTTATGGGATACAATTACCCAGCATATTTCATTCGAAATGATGAAAGTAAGGAACTAGTGGATTTTTACACATACAAACCTCTTAACTGGACCAAAGCCTCGGTCCTTTCACGTGGAAAGAGGAATATCTCCATAGGTTCCAATAAATATTTTCTCTTTTTCTCACATCTTGTCAGTATATTTTTAAATTCTCATATGAAAACCCTGCAAAATTCATATAACTTAATAATAACAGCACAAATACCTATGCACTCCTCCACTCAGTTTAAGAAATACATCACAGGTAGCCTTGAAGTCCCCTACATTCTCTTCCCTAAGCATAATCATTTCCCCTCAAAAGAGGTAACCAGTACTCTGAATTCAATATGCTTGAATTTCTGTGTGATTTTAATGTGCATAAATCTCTCTTTAAATATATTGTTAGGGTTTTAATGTTTATGAACCTCTATCATTGTATGTATTCAACAGCATTTTGTGTGTTTTTTCCTTAATATGCTTTTGATCTCCATCCAGGTGTGTGATTCATTTCACTTTCCGCCCTGTTACTGTGTCACATCATAACAATCTATTATTTATTCATTCTCCTGTTTTAGAATATCTGGATTGTTACTGCATGTTTCTAACAACATTCTAACGGATACTGTGTGACTTACTCTCAGGTTTGTATCTAGAAATGGAATAGATACCTAGGGGTAGGATATTATTAGTCATAGGGAATGAGCATCTTTAAATTTAAAATTACGGGTAATGCCATGTTATTTCCAAAGCCTTGTATCAACGGACATTTCCACCAGCAGAGTGCAGATGTTACCATTGTTTTTTATATCCCCTACAACATTAACTATCATTTGGCTTTATTTTTCATTAACATGATGGAAATAAAATTGTATATAATTATGATTTTAATTGCTTTTCTCCAGTTACTAAGGAGGGTGAACATCTTTCTCATGTAATCCTTTGTGTTTTCTCTTCTATGAATGGCTGTTTACTCTAATCAGTTTATTTTCTTTTAGTGTATTTCTCTTTCCATTATGGATTATTAAAATGCTTCATATAATCTGAATATCAATTATTGACAGTTATGGGATTGTAAATAATGTCCCACTCTTTGTTAGCTTGTTTTTCTACTCTTTTAAAGACATTGTTCAATAATCTGAGTTTTTAATTTTAATGTATTAGAAGGTGACTGAAGCTTTTTGTGGATCCCAGAAAAGATCATGTTCTTGTAGCTAATCCATTCCTTTGATTGGATTGGATTCAGTTGGGGGCCTTTGATTGTATTACTTCGGTGAGGCATAATCCAAGTGGGTCTTGGTCCTCTTGCTGAAATCCTTTATAAATGGAGGAGTAAAAGCAGAGACACCCAGAGAAAAAGCCACAGAGATGGAGAGAAGGAACCTAGGAGCTCAGAGATGAACCTAGGAGAGAGGAAGCCACAGATGGAGCAGACAAAAGTGGAAACCAGACCCCGAAGAGAAGCGGATGCCTCCATGTGCCTTGCCAAGTGGAAAGAGTCCAGGATCACCAGCAGCCGACCTTTGGTGAGACACTATCTGTGATGATGCCTTAATTTGGACATTCACGGACTCAGAACTGTAAGCTTTTAACCTAATAAATTTCCATTATAAAAGCCAATGCATTTCTGGTTTATTGCTCCCAGCAGCCTTTAGCAAACTAAAACACAAGGTTTCAAATATTTTCTTCAAGATTACCTGTGTCATGTCTAAGTAATCTTTAATATCCTAAAGCCATAATGGATTTTCTCAATTCTAAGGTCATATATATTCTATATCCCTTTTTAATTATTTTGTTAAATTGTGTTTTTCACACCTAAGAATCTGATCCCCCTGGAATTGACTTTACCAAACACCATTAATTGGATAGTCCATTATTCCCCATAGAAATGCAATGCTACCTAAGCCAAATACCAGATGTCCATATACATATAGGTCAACTTCTGGACTGTCTAGTCCCTTGTATTAGTCTTTTTAAAATTCACATAAGTGCAAATACCATACTGTCTTAATTATTAGACCTTTAAATAAGACTTGATTTGTAGTAAGACAAACCTCTACAAATTGCCTTTCTTTCCCAGGTGGGTCCTATTATTACATTTTAGAATCACCTTTAAACCCCACGAAAAATTCTGTTGAGATTTTAAAATTGAAATTGTACTAAGTCTATAGGAAAATATGAAGACATAAAACAATATTGAATTATCGTATTCATAATT